>JADRCD010215349.1:0-13389 GCA_019843815.1 Montemys delectorum
GAATTCAGCTACAGAGAGAACAGGTATGCTCTTGGTCAACAACATTTTATCCAAAGCTACCTTTGGCCAGGGCACTCCTCTGGGCAGTGTTGGCAAGTTGAGGGTTGGAAGGGTCATGGTACCCTTTTATGAGGAAATCAGGGGCCTTCCAGAAGGGATTGGATGACTGACCTTTGTCCTTCATCGTCTGTGAAGTACAGAGAAATGTGTTCTCTTGAAGCCACAGTGGCTGCTTTAGCGGTTGAGTTTGATCATTGTGCTTTGAAGGCGCCCAGCAATTCAGGCTGCGGTGAGATCAGCTTGATTCAAACTGCCCTATTCAAGCCATTGATGTCCCCTCCCCATACAAATCTTTCTTACTCACAGCCATTTCCCAAGTGTACCAATCATGGGTGAGAATCAAGCTCATGGTTGCAGTTCTAAAATAGTATCATTTTTGAGAAGACCATGAATGAGGATGTTGCTGACCTGTTGCCTTTGCTTGCTCATTGATATCCTCTTTGACTCTTACAGTCAGGTAATATGTGTCCTAAGCTGTTGTCTGTTCTTTGTGTTGCAGGCTCCTGTGGCTGTCTTGTCATGATATTGTTTGCCTCTGAAGTGAAAATCCACCGCCTTTCAGAGAAAATTGCAAATTTTAAAGAAGGGACCTATGCCTACAGAACACAAAACGAAAACTACACCACCTCATTCTGGGTTGTTTTCGTTTGCTTTTTTGTTCATTTTTTGAATGGGCTCCTGATACGACTTGCTGGATTTCAGTTCCCATTCACAAAATCTAAAGAAACAGAGACCACTAACGTAGCTTCCGATTTAATGTACTGAAAAGCAAATATCTCCATAATTTCTCAATAAGGATATAGACTTGCTTTGGCCATATTTAGTATGGCTGATTTCATCTGTGCGTTTAGACATCTTAAACACTAAGCCCTTCTTATGTTATGTTTACAGAGCGTGTAGTAAGGATTCAGGCTGGAAAATAATGGAAGCAGCAGATTGGTTTCAGAAAGGCATTCTGCCTGGTGGGTAACTGCCCGCATAGTTAGTCCAAAGCAGTTGGCTAGATGGATGGATGATTACTCTGTGTCCTTACTGACCGATAAGATGCATGTTCTACCAAGCAGGACTCAACAAGCACGGGGCATATAGTTTAATAAGACAGACGTTATTTCTAATTGTCCACATAGTTGTTGTCACAGAGCCCAGAAAGCAGAGGTGAAATTGGTGTCCTAAACTGACAGTGCACTGAATCTTTGAAAGACTCCAGGTTCTTTGTAAGTTTGATGCTATTATCTTTGTAAGTATGATGTTTGATGTTAAGCATGATGTTATTATGTCTGGTGGTCAAAACCAGAAAAGTTTATAAGCGAACAAGCAAGCCAGCAAAAAAGGAAGAAAAAATAAAGGAAGGAAGGGAGGAAGCAGATCATTGGTTTCTTTCCTTATGCATCTGAGCACTGATTGGATAACAATGGTACTTACCGTGGACAGCATCCCTACTAGACAAGTTGATGAAAGCGACCCACTGGGCACAGCTTGGTGTCTTTGGTGCTAATGAGCTCCAGATTATGAAAATTCAGAGTTGAGGTAGAATTGCAGTGAGTCGTGGGAGTCATGAAGTGTGGCCCAAGTCAGATCTTTCTCCTTGAATTATTCACCAAACAAATCTGCTGGTGACCAGAGGCCACAAGTGAGCCTGAAACTGACACTCCTTAACTCTCAATGTGTTACCCTCAGGAAAGCCCTAAGGACAAAGGACAAAGATGTCATGGTGCCCTGGCCCCGAACACCAGAGCTCACAAAGGGTTTGGAAATGTTCAGAAAAAACAATCTGAAACTAGGAAGATGGCTCAATTGATAAAATGCTGCCTCAAAAGCATGAGAGCCTGAGTTCAGACCCCCAAGCACCATGAGAAAAGCCCATCAAACAAGTCTGTAACCCCAGCACTGGGAAGGCAGAGATAGGCTAGCCAGTCAAACCTAATTATTGTGCCCCAAGGTCAGTGAGAGACCCTGGCTCAAAAAAATCGAGGTGATTGTAAAAGGCACCCAAGTCAACCTTCAGCCCCCATGACCCCCCACCTCCTGTCACAAACATACACATTTTCATTTTGGAACAATTTACAAGGAAGGAGAGACCTGAAATATAACCAGCTCTGGTAATAGTGTGCTGTTTACTCTCAGACATCAGAATTCACTCTGTGTTCTCAGGATGGAGTCCTTTCACCTTAATTCACTACACTTGGAAGTTTCTAGAAGTCCACCAGCTAGTCTGTCCAGGAGCTGGTAGGTATGTGCTTTGTTGATGCTTTGGTGATGGGGGAGTAGTGCCCAGGCCCGGAGGTCATACCCTGAAATTTGCAAACACAAAGGCTATGTTAGGAGAGAAAGGGAGGGAGTTGAAAGATGGAGGATGGAGTGAATCCTCCTCTCTATGCCTCTCCATCTACCTCTTTCGTCTCTGCTCAGAGGTCTGAAAACTTTCTGAAATAGCCTTTTTGTTTTGTTTTGTTTTGTTTTGTTTCTGTAGAAAACAAGTGTTTGGTTGCTCTCTGTTCTATTAAAAGGTAGGCTTGGGAGAAGCACTGAAAATCTAATGAGAACCTCACAGACAGACTAACAATAATCCCTCCTCGAGAGCAGGAGCTAGAAACAGGCTTCTTAAAGACAACAGAATGTCTGTCCATGAAAATCCTGTCACACACAAAATCAGTCAGTCAATCAGTGAACACTCACAGTTCACACTCTCTGTTTACCCATCTTCCAACAGATACCTGGGGTTGCCCTGAGCCGTGGGCCCTGATGCACTACTCTTCTGTTGGCTCCTTCATAGGGATCATAAGCCCTAACTGGACATTCATTTTGCCGTGCTAGACCTTTCTTGCGCATGGTGGCCAGCATTCTCATGAGGACTCAGGGCCCTCTGCTGGCCCTGGGGTGGCAAGCACCCTGCCGCTTCATTGTTACCAGACATCCAAATAGGAAGGCTGTGATGCTGCCTGGAAGGAGTTGCAGATAGTGTCTAGGAAAGAGTCCTGGGGGTGTTCCCTAGAGTAAAAGAAAGGTCTAAATGTGAGTAGATTATTGTCAGAACTAGTTCTTCCAAATAACTGCTTTTACTGTTACAGTTTGTCATAATGGGTGAGTGCCACTGTAACGGAAGATGTAAAGCCAGGGTTTAGGATTTCAAGGGTGCATTTTGTACACAAAGGACTAATTTTTTGTTTTGTTTTGTTCTTTGTTTCTTCGAGACAGGGTTTCTCTGTGTAGCCTGGCTATCCTGGAACTCACTCTGTAGACCAGGCTGGTCTCAAACTCAGAAATCCGCCTGCCTCTGCCTCCCAAGTGCTGGGATTAAAGGCGTGTGCCACCACTGCCCAGCGCAAAGAACTAATTTTATTCCTGACTCCACTCAGAGTTCTTTTTGGCCTTTTTGTTACTTACCATTGTATCATCCTGGACTCAGTTTCCTGAATTAGGGTCACAGATTGAGCAGCCATGACCCTGCTTTCCCCACTTCTTTTGTTTCAGTGCGAACTTACAACATTTTTTATGAACCACATCTTTGGAAGTTGCTTTAGTTTATCCATGTTGTTTTGAGGAAAAGCTGGGATGTGCCTTTAGCAAATCCAAACCTTGCCACTATACAATTCCTACGCAAAACTAAGGCAACATACATAAAACGCAACCCAATACTGAAGTGTAGCATATCAACTCCAAGTCAGTACAGAATCGCAGGATATGTGGGAGACACTTGGTAACTATTTCTTGAAAGACACTTAACCAGACTAAGTCTTTTCTATTCCAGAGAACTAGCTGCCTCTAACAATGGCTAACATCCTTAAACTGGGTTCCTTTCCTACCATCTGACCCTTCCATTTTCCTTGATTTTCATCTCACTCTACCTCTAGCAAGGGCTTGGAGTAAGAGCAGGGACTATCTTGAGATTGCATTTCAGCAGGAACAGACCTTCACAGTACTGTAGCTGAATATGACACTCAGGGAACACAATGATACTGGTGCAAATGAATGAATCAGACAGCTCCTAAGATATTGGCGGAGCTTCAGGGCATGGCCTGTAGGGCAGAGGAGGGAATGCTTCCCTCCTGCTCTTGAATAAATCCCAAAGGTCACAGAGACTACATTGTGACTAGAATGTAGATCTTTTTTTTTTTCTCAGAAACTAAATTAAAAATGAGCCAGCTAGCTAAAGAGAGAAGGAACTGGCTGTCATCTGACCTCTCCTCAACTTCCTTTGCTTATCTGAAACTAGTCCACAGGATACCTTGTATCAGTAAGGTTCTCTAGAGTAACAGAACTTACAGAATAAATATCTCTTTTGTTCATATATATGGGTATTTATTAGAATGACTTGCAGGCTGTGATCCGGCTACTCCAGCTATGGCTGCCTATGTATGGAAGGTCCAAGAATCTAGTAGTTCTTCAGTTCTCGAGACTGGATGTCTCAGCCGGTCTTCAGTAGGTTCTGGAATCCTGAAGATTCCAGATAATAACAGTGAAGGACTTGCTAGAGAGACGAGAACAAAAGCTTCCATCTTCCATGTCCTTATATAGGGCTTCCGGCAGAAGGTGTGGCCCACCTCAAAGATCCAAATAAGAAGTGAATCTTCCTAGTTCAAATCAATCAATAATCCTTCATTGGCATGCTCCTCCACTTAGAATTTTTAGATAATTCCAGAAATAGTCAAGTTGACAATCAAGAATATCCATCATATGTCTACCCCTTGTCAATTTGACACACAATCATATCACCTTATATGATAATTAATTTCCAATGAAAGTAATAACCAGGTCATGATTATGCCTACATATGCTATAAGTATCTCATATACAATTACAAATACATTATATGTTTAACTAGATTATAATTATACCTACCATGATATAACTATCTCTCATACAACCGCAAATGCATTGTAAATTTAGAACAGGTGGGACTTCTTTTAGCATCTCAAACTTAAATATGATAACAATTGATATTCTCTTTATAGATGCTATATTAAATGGTGAAGAAATTGAGGAAAGAAAACAAAAATATCTGTATAAATGCATTCTTAACAAAGTATGACAGAAACACTTATGTCAATTATAATCCTCATTTCTGTAAATGATCATGTGGCCTTAGCTGGTATTTATAACTAACTACCTTCCTCCACTACCCATTTTGTATTTCTTCTACCCTCAGTAAGCACCTCAGCAGGTTTTGGCGCTTTTCCTTGAGGAGTGACCCATATGTGCATTCCTAATGGCTCTGTGCCCTTTGTTATTCTGCCTGGATTAGGTTGTTGTAGTTTCCCATTGACTACAATCACAGGACATGAGAGCAGCAAGAGATGCCCTAAAGGATTTCCTGCACTTGGACGTAATCCTTTCTTACCTCTATTGTAGAGAAGCAATTCAATATCCCCAAAGTAATCTGGATCTATCACCCCTCTGAGCACTGTTATTTCTTTTCTTAGTCTGTTGGCTTAAGGGCATCAGAAACCCAAAGTGGCCAGAGAGAAGTCTGAGCTTCCAGTTCAATGGAATGTTTGTTGTGGCTCCTGGCAGAAGTGCTCCTCTCTCTGGAATCAAAACTTTGAGGCCAGCAGAACACAATGTTGTAGAAATAGGAAGCAGAACTTTTTCTAATGTGTCACTAGGTGTTATAATGAATGGAACAATTCCCTTTTCTACCCCTTGATTCCTAGCTATAGGAGAAATCATACTGTATACTGGACCCTGATTTAAAATATAAGAACCCTGGCCCAGCCCTCCAAGCTGCCACCACCTAATTGATGCTGAAATAGTGTCTTCAAAAGGCCATTCTATCTTTCTATTAGGCCATTTGATTCAGGATGGTGGGGAACATGGTAAAAACAGTGGATTCCATGATCATGGGCCCACTGTTGTACTTCTCTGGCTGTGAAGTGAGTTCCTTGGTCAGAAGCAATACTGTGTGGAATACCAGGATGATAGATAAGGCATTCTGTAAGTCCACGTGTGGTAGTTTTGGCAGAAGGATTATTTGCAGAAAAGGCAACTCTATAAACAGAATAAGTATCTACTTCAATAAGGACAAAGCTTTGTCCTTTCTATGGAGGAAGTGGTCCAGATTGCTGGCTTGACTCTCTGGGAAATAGTGTCATATCTGAGGCTCAGTGTTGGTCCCTGCTGTCGGTAGATCTGGCACTCGACAGCAATGGTAGCCAGATCAGCCTTCATGAATGGCAGCCCATGTTGTCAATCCCATATACAACATCCATTTCTGCCACCATGGTCACTTTGGTAAATGACGTGAATTGTTGGGGAAGGAGAAGGCTAATTGTCCAAAGAACTCCACTTCAGCTGAAGTTACCTTCTGTTGGGTGTTGACATGGGACACATGATGTTCACATCCTTCATTCATTGGAGAGAATACTTCTTCCCCAGATGTGGTGGTTTGAATAGAAATGACCCCCATAGGCCCACAAGAAGTGGCACTATTAGGAGATATGGCCTTGTTGGAGTATGTGTAGCCTTGTGGGAGAAAATGTGTCACTGAAATTGGGCTGAAAGGAGTTGAAAATCTGGACAGCACTTTGACATCAGACATGGAGGTGAAGAGTTTGAAGTGTGCCCTGCTGGTTTCCATCCAGTATTTCCTTACTTTGTTCCCTCTCCTCCCTTTTGGAATGGTAATACATATTCTGTGCCATTGTATGTTAGAAGTATGTGATCTACTTTTCCATTTTCATTTTTACAGGGGATTACAGTAAGAGATTACATGAGTCTCAGAAGAGACTTTGAACTTTGGATTTTCAAACAGTGTTGATACTGTGATAGACTATGAAGACTTTTGAAGTTGAACTAAATGCAGTTTATATTTCGATATGTCTACAACCCTATGTGGACCAGAGAGTAGAATATGGTGGTTTGAATGAAAATGGCCACCATAAGCTTATAAGCAGTGGTACCTATTAGGATGTGTGGCCTTGTTGGAGTAGATGTGGTGCTGTTGGAGGAAGTGTGTCACTGCAGATAGACTTTGGAGTTTCATAAGCCCAAGCTAGGCCCAGTGGCTCTCTCTCTCTTCCTACTTGCCTCCAGATCTGGATGTAGAACTCTCAGCTATCTCTCCTGCACAATGTCTGCCTGTATGCCACCATGCTTCCTGTCATGACTATAATAGATTAAATCTCTGGACTGTAAGATAGCTCCAACTCTATGTTTTCCTTTCGTTTTTGTGATCATGGTGTCTCTCAAGAGGAATAGAAACTCTAAGACGCTGGATGTTCTCAACAATTTTCCAATCATGCTCTTTCCAAATCAATGGCCATCCAGCTAATCCACTGGTTAGAGCCCATGAATCATTGAACAATCACACATCTGGCCATTTCTCCTTCCAAATAAAATGTATGACCATGTATTCTGCCCAAAGCTCTGCCCACTGTCAAAGTTTCCCTTCACTAGTATCTCTCAGAGTTGTCCCGGAAAGTGTTTGTAATACTACAATTATCCACTTCTGGGTGATGCCTGAATAACATGTAGAAACATCAGAAAACCAGGCCCTAGTCTTCTCTTCCTTAGTTAAGAGATCATAGGGCATACCTAAAGAGACTATAGCCACATGCTTGGCAAGAGACATTGTAATGGGAGAAGAAAACATAGGCATTTGAAGAACTTCTTCATGTAACTTGTTTGTGCCTTCAGGAGTTCATTTGCAAATGCATCGCTGCTGTGGACCATAAGTTGGTGGGTTGAATAACACCCATCTCATGATGGACAGTTCAGGTCACTTGGTAACTTGTTGGCCAATTTTCAAACATTCAGTTTCCACTAAGGCCCAATAGTAGGCCAAATGCTGTCTCTCAAAGAGAAAACAGTTGTCTACAGATGACAGAAGAGCCTTGCTCCAAAATCCCAAAGATCTCTTCTGTGATTCAATCATTGGAGCCTGCCTAAGGCTCTAAACAGCATCCCTATCTGCCACTGACACCTCAAGTACCATCAGGTCTGCTGAATCATATAGTCCAAGCAGTAGAGCATCCTGAACAGCAGCCTGGACCTGTTGAAGAGTTTTCTCCTATTCCAGGCCCCACACAAAGCTAGCAGCTTTCCAAGTCACTTAGTATATGGATTGAAATAACACCAGGAATGTGCTGTCTCCAGAATCCTAATAGACTCACTCAACACTGTCCTTCCCTTTTGGTAGTGGGAGGGGCCAGGGCAATAACTTATCCTTCACCACTGGACTCCTAAGGAATTTCACTGAGGTAGAAGGCATCTGAATTTTGGTTGGATTTATTTTCCATTCTCTTATGTACATATGGGTTGCCAATGAATCTAAAATGAGTACTACCTCCCACTCACTTGGTTCAATCGGCATAATGTCATCCATATAGTGAAACAATGAGATATACTGTAGAAGAGACAATCAAGATTCTAAGTTATGACACAGGGCTGGAGAGTTAATATATAGTTGAGGTAAAACTATAAAGGTATTCATGGCCTTGGCAACTGAAAGCAAATTACTTCTGGCAGACTTTATGGACAGATACCAAGTAAAAGGCATCTGCTAGATCAATAGCTACATACCATGTGCCAGAAGATGTGTAATCTTCTCAAGTAAGGACACTATAACTAGTACAGCAGCTGCAATCAGAGTCACTACCTGATTGAGTTTTCAATAGTCATCATCATTCTCCATGACCCATCTGTCTTCTGTACTGGTATGATAGGAGAATTAAAGGGAGATGTAGTGGGAGCCACCACTCCTGCATCTTTCAACTTCTTGAGGGTGGCACTAGTTTCTACAGTTCCTCTAGGGAAATAATACTGGTTTTGACTCACTATTTTCCCTCGAGGAAGCAACTCTAATGGCTTCCATTTAGCCTTTTCAACCAAAAATAACCCTCATTCCATAGGTCAGGGAATTCCAAGTATATATATATATATCCCACTTATACATTCTAGGACTGGAGAAATAACCACAGGATGAGATCCAGGATCCACTGGACCTACTCTGAATCAAACTTCAACTCCATTAATCTCCTAATCTCTATAAGCCAAAATGTTTCCTGGGATTTCCCACAATCAGCATTAATTCAAAACTAGTATCCAATAGACCCAGCGAAGTTAGGCTGTTTCCTTTCCCATAGTGTACAATCGCCCTGTAAAAGGCTGTAGGTCCCTGTAGGAAAAGAATAGAGAAAGACTAACTGTAAAACTCTTAGTTATTTTATCTAGGTTCTTCCTCAGGGGAACCTGGCCACGCCTTCATTCAAGGAGTTCTGGGTTTGTGAACTGTATGAAGTCTGGAAATTGGTTCATGATCTAAAATTCTTTTTTTTTTTTTTTTTCCCCAATCCAATAGAGCTTTTCTTTAATTATTTTGAGAAAATTTTAGCAGGCATCTAGGCATCTTACCTATTTTGTGAGTGGAAATACCATCTTTGATTAGCTAGTACCAAAGGTCCACACAAGTCATACCATGATAAAATTCACTGCTTGTGCTGACCATTACGGGTCAGGTCATGTGGACTTTGTTTTGTCTATGTTGCCCAGTATGATAAGTACAATCATCTTGCCTTTGGTGATCCAATGCTGTCACCTGGCTCCTGCTACTTTGGGGACCAATTAAACCCACTGCTTTTAATTTATCCAACCAAGCAGCAGCTTCTCCAACTATAAGTTTTGGCAGAAGGCAGAGGGTGATCACAAAGCCTTTCAAATGTGCTGGTGCCCCTTTCACAGGTGTGTGTCTTATAGGTTTAGTGGAGACCATGTCTCCTAGACTTTCTCAATGAGCAGAATTATATTTTACACAGTGTACCCACTGTAGCATTGCAATTTCCCTGAGCCTTAAAATCCCTTCATCAACACTAAATCAAGGGATAGTAGATATCTATGACTCCTTTTCAGTAGGCCATCTTTTGACAAATGCTTCAGTCAACTATTAAAACTTTTGACACCTTTTTGTTTTTAACTGTGTGAACTTCTATTTTCAAACCTAATATCTCTATTCAGTGGACCTGTATCAATAAATTCAACCTCATCTCATTTTATATTCCTTCTATTATTATCCCACACCCTTACAGTTCATTCCCACACTTATTGTCTAGCCTTCTGCTTGAATGAATTAGCAAGCTCATTAAGCTCTTTAGTAGAGTAGCACACCTCACCATGGACTACTTTCTACCTCCCCTTTAGGAGCCTGCTTTGCCTTAAAACATCAGTATTGTCTTACTTGGCATTTCCATCAGAGAAAAAAATCACTGCTCATTTAGCAGACAATGAAGAATTAATTTCCTCACTGAAAGATAGAAAAGGCAATTATTTCTGGGATTGGGATATATCTTCTGCTGGGGATTAAATGACTACTTTCTCAGGTGAGATCAACCCTTGAGAATCTGAGGGTTTGAAGTTTTCATGTTCAATGGAGTCCTCTCACATATCTCTATTCCCAAGTGATAGGATTCCATTTTTTTGCCAATTAATGTTGTTACTTTAACCATCAATCCCCTCCAAGGCTGGAACTTCAATTTTGCCTATTATCTAGCCAGCATTATAATGAATTTTGATTTTTCCCTGGCTTGAACTCTGTGGCTGGTAGACAGAAGATTCTCTCCCAGGGCACACTTGGAAACATTTAAACTGTTTTTGTACATCTGGGACCTGACAATTTCATCACTACGTCGTTAATTGCTGTCCTTTACCATATTCTGAAATGGGAAAAATTGGTTAATTTTATCATGGAGTTAAATTATTTTCCTTTGTCAATGTATCAAGAGATGCTAGGATCGACCAACAGCATCATTCTTTTCCTTATTTTTCCACAAATTGTCAAAAGTTTTATAGACAGAGTCACCAAATCGTTTACCACTCACAACTGGTGAATAAGGATTATCACATGTATGCCCAGGTCCAAAGAATCCCAGGATTCCTGAGTCCCAGGAACTTGATCACACCAGGATCTGAGGTTCCCAGAGGCAGCTTGATTCACAGGAGTTCTGACACACTCAGGATCTCAGGATCACAGGATCCCAGAATCATAGAATCACAGAGAGAGCTGAACTGAGGAGTTCTGACACAACCAGGATTACAAGGATAGGCTTCAGTAAGATATAGGGAGGGCAGGTAGCACTAGAGATAATCAGGTGGCAGGAGGCAAGCAAAAGTACATAAGCAGCACAAACCAAGGTCACTTGGTATCATCAGAACCCAATTCTCCCACCATAGCAAGTCCTGGATACACCATCATACCAGAAAAGCAAGATTCAGATACAAAATCACTTCTCATGATGATGATACAGGACTTTAAGAAAGACATAAATAGTACCCTCAAAGAAATACAGGAGAACACAGGTAAACAGCTAGAAGCCCTTCAAGAGGAAACACAAAAATCTCTTAAAGAACTACAGGAAAACACAATCAAACAGGTGAAGGAAATGAACAAAACCATTCAGGACCTAAAAATGGAAACAGAATCAATAAAGAAATCACAAAGGGAGACAACCCTGGAGTCAGAAAACCTAGGAAAGAGACCAGGAGTCATAGATACAAGCATCACCAACAGAATACAAGAGATAGAAGAGAGAATCTCAGGTGTAGAAGACACCATAGAAAACATTGACACAACAGTCAAACAAAATGCAAAAAGCAAAAAGCTCCTAACCCAAAACATCCAGGAAATCCAGGACTCAATGAGAAGACCAAACCTAAGGATAATAGGTATAGAAAGAGCGAAGATTCCCAACTCAAAGGACTAGTAAATAGTTCAACAAAATTATAGAAGAAAACTTCCTTAACCTAAAGAAAGAGATGCCCATGAACATACAAGAAGCCTACAGAACTCCAAATAGACTGGACCAGAAAAGAAACTCCTCCTATCACATAATAATCAAAATACCAAATACACACAACAAAGAAAGAATATTAAAAGCAGTAAGGGAAAAATGTCAAGTAACATATTAAGGTAGACCTATCAGAATTACAACAGACTTCTCACCAGATACTATGAAAGCTAGAAGATCCTGGGCAGATGTCATACAGACCCTAAGAGAACACAAATGCCAGCCCAGGCTACTATACCCAACAAAACTCTTAATTACCATAGATGGAGAAAACATGATATTCTATGACAAAACCAAATTTGCACAATATCTCTCCACAAATCCAGCCCTACAAAGGATAATAGATGGAAAACACCAACACAAGGAGGGAAACTATACCCTAGAAAAAGCAAGAAAGTAATCTTTCAACAATCCCAAAAGAAGATAGCCACACAAACATAATTCCACCTCTAACAACAAAAGTAACAGGAAGTAACAATCACTTTTCCTTAATAGCTCTTAATATCAATGGACTCAATTCTCCAAAAAAGACATAGACTGACAGACTGGATACATAAACAGGACCCAGCAATTTGCTGCATACAGGAACCACAAAGAGATCCCCACAGGTTAGTATCATGGATATGTTCTACAAGGTTCCTCTGAATCAATAAACACCACATCCAGGAGCTGTACTGAGACACACTGCAATTAACTGACTTCCAGAAAGCTTGTTTTCATGGATGAATGTTGAGAAATATAAGGTGTTATAATGGAGAAAAGGGAGGTAAAGGAAAGTTAAACTCCCATTCCTTGTACTGCTCAGGGAGAGCCCTGTGTAACTCCCTGGAGGTATTACACTGAAAACCAGCACTGTGCAGTAGGGCAATGTAGGCGCCCCTAAAGAAGCCAGGAGAGAACTGAGAGAACTGAAACGCCACATTTGTCTAGGTTGGTGGGCTATTCTCATCTGCCAACACTCCTTCAGCCCTTCACAGGGAAAGGAGAAACAGAGAGTATGACTGGCTTCACAAACTCTTCTTATTTTACCAGCTGTCTGGGAATCTTGCTTGTTTTGTGACTAGATGATCAGACATGAGTATGAGTGCCAAACTGGGTATAAAAAGGGTGATTTCAAATAGATTCAACAATCCTGTGTTTTTGTTTTTAAATGGACATCATTTTTCACTTTAAAAGAAGTTTGAGGTTCTCAGCAAAACTGAGCAAAAGGTATAGAGACTCAGTATACCTCCTTTCCTACACATGCCCAGTATCCTCTACTATGAACATCCCCCTTAACCCACAACAGTACATTCATTACAATCAATGCACCTATCCCGGCACATCATGTCACTCAGTCCATACGACCTTAGAGTCATCCATGATGTTATAGAGCCTATGAGACACACCTGTAATGATGTGTGTCTACATGTATCATTACCTTAAACATGTTTTCCACTCTGCCCGATCTTTGTCACCTCAGTGACAAAGGCAGACACTACCTGTCTTAGTCAGGGCTTCTATTCCTGCACAAACATCATGACCAAGAAGCAAGATGGGGAGGAAAGGGTTTATT
>JADRCD010215351.1:0-22333 GCA_019843815.1 Montemys delectorum
ACCAAATAGAAACAAAAAGAACTATACAGAGAATGGAACTTGACCTAGCCTTGACTCCAGGCGGAAGGGGGAAGCTATTAGGAGGGTGTGGGACTGGAAAACCCCTTTGGTTCCTTCATTTCCCCCTTTTTCTTGTACAAGCTCTAATCCTGGAGCTGCATTCAGGGGTCTTGGGTAACTAATTCATATTCTTCAGGTCCTGTCCTCAGGGTCTCATATTGTTGGCACAGGACCATCAGCTGCACTGCTCCTATTCTCTCTATTATGAAGGCTATAAGCTTGTTCAATATGCAGGGTCCAAAGGTCAACAATAGCAGGAGAACAATGAGGGGTCCTAACAAAGTGGATATGAGGGTGTTTAACCAAGGGGAAGAGTTAAACCAAGACTCAAACTCGCCCTGACTCTGTTCTCATTCTCTGTTCTTCTTGGCTAACCCTTCTCTCACCTTGGCCATTGAATCTTTAACTACCCCTCCCTGCAATGCTCTCTGGTATGTGCTTCCTGATGTTTCACACCCCCAGGTAGTACAGAAAAAGTGGATGGCCCCCTAACACTGATGGGCCTACTGTTGACTTCTCCAGTTTGGGGGGCACACATATATGGGGGTTTCTCTCAGGACACTCCTCAACTTTGATTGTCTACACCCTAAGTCTCACTCTCCAAGGCTGCTTCTGGGACACAGTTTAGATTCAAAAGTCCCTCATCGCCCACATTTGGGCAACCCTTCTCCTTGTGCCTCCAGGGTGGGGACACCCTAGAAGTCAAGGACCACCACTAAATCACAGAGATCAAAGACAAGGTCCAGCCACCAAATACAATGAAGATGTTCCTCTGTAGTGGACCAAACTACATCCCCAGTGGCTGACAGCACTTGCCAAGTCATCCTGGTAGGTTTGTTGGAGCTATCAAGGCTCAGAGCCAGAAGATACACCATAGCCATATCATGGTTTCTCTGCCCTTGCAAAAGGGGGTTGCTTGGCTGTCTGCCTGCTATTCAGCTGGTGTCAGGGGCAGGTGCTGGTCTGACATGAGTTACATGAGCCCAGGCAGTTACTCCGTCTACTTTAATGGAGGTTAAAGTGGTTAACAACACCGGGAACAGCCCTCTTCACTTGGCTTCCAAGTTTTCAGCATGACGCCTCTTAACATGTACCCAATCTCCAACTTGGTACTTGTGTTGAACCTTTGGGGTACCTGCATTATACAGGGCATTAAGTTTAGGTCATAATTCCTAGTGGCTGATCTGGAAAGCTTGCAGTTAAACCATAAGACCCCCTGTCAGCCTGAAAAGTCACTCTGGGGCGGGGGATGTCAAGAGCTGGGGTCAAGTGAGTGGGGGTTTCCATACAGGATCTCAAAAGGGGTCACGTTAAAATGGTGGTGGGTGTTCCAGGCTCAGAACAGGGCCGGGGGAAGGAACACCACCCAGACAGTGCCAGTCACCCACAAATATGGAACGTGAGCTGAGTTTAGACCATCGTGAGACAGGTTAGTTTTACTCTACTGATGATGTGTTGTTGCCATGGTAATCCTGCTCAATAGGAGAGGAACCACACGTTCAGACATTTGGTGTATGTGCTTGGCTGAAGAGCCAATGGGGCAAAGCTACCATCTGATGCTGTGATGAAGCAGGCAACTGTGGGTATTATTCATTTTCAAAGATAACAGAAAAGGAGAGACTCAGTGGTCCAAGGCAATAACTAGGCAGATCAACTGTCTCTCAGGAAGTGGCTATGCAGGAGCCTATCCCAGCTATGGGCCTGCAAGAGACACCTGCTGGGAAATGGGACTGGACTAAAGGATGGTTTCACTAATTTAGTTAAGGATGATTTAGTCAAGATCTCTTTTAGGGTTCTGTTTATTCTCTCTACCTGCCCTTATGTATGAGGAGCTTCCAATTAGTCCCCAATATCTCTGCCAATGCCTGACTTACCTTGAACACAAAAGCAAGACCATTGCCCAATCCAATTACCTTGGACACTCTGAATTTCAGGAAAATTTCCTCTAATATCTTCTTGGCTACCACGGTAGCTGTTTCCTGCTTGGTGGGGAAAGCTTCAACCCATCCAGAGAAAGTATCCACAAATACTAGAAGATATTTGTAACCATAATTTCCTGGCTTAACTTCTATAAAATCAACCTCCCAATAAACCCCAGGCCACTCTCCCCTAGGTCTCTTGCCCTATTTACTCTTGGCTGCATAAGCACTTACTTGCTGACATACCTTACACTGTTCTACAAGGTTCATTATATACCTTAGATCCCTTGACTGCTCAGATGAGCTTCTTATCCCCTAAATCGATCCATCTATGCATTTGGTCACATAAGTCCTCAGCTTGTTTTCTGGGGAGGCTAGTTTTTTCTTCTTGTGTGTGCCACTGCCCTTCCTTCTCTAGGTAGTAGTTGGTAGGGTCCTTTCTTCTTCCATATATTCTAAGCGAAGCCATCCTTTAGTCCAGTCCCATTTCCCACTGGGTGTCTCTTGCAGGCCCGTAACTGGAATAGGCTCCTGCATAGCCACTTCTTGAGAGACAGTTGTTCTGCCTGGTTATTGTCTCGGACCACTGAGTCTCTCCTTTTCTGATGTCTTGGGAAATGACTAATACTCACAGTTGCCTGCTTCATCATGGCATCCAAGAGATCCAATATTTCCTGTTTATTTTCCTCTTATGTGATCAATTCTCTCTCTCTCTCTCTCTCTCTCTCTCTCTCTCTCTCTCTCTCTCTCTCTCTCTCTGTCTGTCTGTCTGTCTGTCTGTCTGTCTGTCTCTGTCTTCTGTCTCTGTCTCAGTATATAGCCTTGTGGACATGGGCTGTGGCAAAGGCATACCTGCTATCCATCCACCATGGCAGCACCTGTTTGTCTCTGACCTTCATGGAGAAAACTGCTCCCATCTGTAAAGACGGTAGCCTCAGCTCCCAGGAGGGGTCAGTCGGAGAGGTCATTCCTCTATCCTTGTGCTCTCCTTTTAGGCCAGTTAGTTGTGGCCCGTTGAGCAGGAAGTATATCTGGACCAGCATCTTGGAGAGTTAAGTTCCACTGTTAAGACAATTTCAAAAAGGCACATAAAACTATATCACATTAGAGTTCTCAAGTGACAAAGCCTTTATTGTCTAGTCATATAACTGGGTATGTGTTTTATGTGCTCTTTGTAAGAGTTAGCATTGACTTTCTGTTATTGAGGTCTACTGTTAGCCTATGAGCAAAGTACGGTAGATTTGGTTTTGCCGTGTGTCATTTTTGTTAGTGCTTTGTCAATCATAACATGGCAACAGAGTGTGGTGCCACATACCTGTAATCTTAGAACTAAGGAGGGTGAGTCAGGGAGACCAGATGTGTTTGAGCCCAGTTACATAGTTAACCTGGTCAATGCTAACCTGGGGTGCATAGTGAGACAATCTCAGAAACAAACAAAAGAAGTCACCAAGTATCCTCAACACCATTACTGATACTGACTGAGATCACATTTTAAGTGAGTTTTCTCACTCTTTGAAAACTGTGAATAAATCTTAAAATACGATTTTACTAATATGTAAGCATTTTAATCTTCAAACATGAGGACTCTTGTCTACTAAAATTTTAACTTGCCTATTAGTCTGTCAGGGAGAGCAGAAGTAGAAGCTGAGACATCTGGGACAGTTCATAGTGACAATGACCCTGAGCCATGTGGGGAGTTGGGGGGGGGTGGAAGATAAAGAAAAGAGAGGGCACCAGGTGCAAACGAGTCAGATAACCAAAATGGCTGGATTACATAGGGAAAACCCTGTGGTGGTAGGGCAACCCAACCCAGCCCATGGGCTAGAGAGTTCAGGCTAGAGAGTGGGGCACACCAGCCACCCTGTAACAGACAGAGACTGAGGGATGTGGGGGCAGGCAGGGGGGAACCTGGAGGCCAGATCTGCTTTGATAGGCACCTCAGCAGCTTGTCCCAGGTTGGAAACTTATCACCTATACTGTTTTATTTTAAAGTTATATAATGTTTTGTTTCTTTTATAGAAACCAGAGAGATCAAAATAAAATAACTTGCATCTCTAGATTTCTTAAGCCAGAGAAAGAAAAGAATGAATGTAAAACAGAGCACCCGCACATATTTGCATTGTAAAAATTGCTTGGCCACAGGGAATAATTCTTCCGGCTCCCTTCACTGCGATGTTTTCCTTACACTATGTCCCACTGGATCTGAAGTTCCTCAGGATAGAGTACTCTACGCGTGTTGGCTGACTGCAGCTCTCTAAGCCTACACTCACCAAAGCCTGTGTTCAGCTTGCAGAAAGGAACACTTATCACACCATTAAGTCAACCATCAAGGCTGCCCTGTTCTCTCTGCTCCGCAGCTGCAGGCAGTAGCTCAGGGCTCCAGGCAAATCAAGCAACAGAGCCACAGATATCCCAGCTGAGGAGGCTGGGTGCCAGGAAGGCCAGGCAGCTGGCTGCCCAACAGGTCTCCAAGTCTATGTGAGGGCAAAGGTCAGAAAGGAAAACGCGTGCACATAGGGAGCCAACAAAATAAAGATTCAAATATCATTTCCTTTGTATTCAAAAGCACTATGCTAATGTTTCTGTTTCTTGGGTGTGTAACCTCAAAGAATGTGCTATATGTTGTATTTTTAAAACTATTTCCAAGTTCTTACTTTTTTTTTTCTTGCCACCCAAGCAAGATTTAAAGAAACTGACTAATGAAATGGGGTTAAAAATTACCCTGCTTGCAGAGGCAGTGGACTCCCTCTCCCTGCTGGCACTCTCTCCCCTTTGCCTAAACCCTCACACCC
Source organism: Montemys delectorum (assembly GCA_019843815.1). NCBI lineage: Eukaryota > Metazoa > Chordata > Mammalia > Rodentia > Muridae > Montemys > Montemys delectorum. The sequence goes on from JADRCD010215351.1 coordinate 4,772, forward strand.
GGCTGGGCCAGAGATCTCTGTGGAAAGCTTCCAGTACACAGGCCCACACTGAGGTTCTCCTATTCTTTAAAGAACTGTAATAAAAATAGGAATCTTATTGAAACTAGGAATCATGGTGGAGACACAGAGGAAGGCAGCCTGGCTCAGTGAGCTGCCTGCCTTCCTGAACAGATCTGTCAGACCACAACTTTTCTCATAGACTTTGTTTAAGCAAGAGGCTGCACGATATTTTAAGAATCAAAGAAAAAGTATGGTGGTCTTATGGCAAATATAAAAAATATAGAAAGAGAGGAAGGAAATAGGAATTAAATAAGAGTCAGAATTAAACTTTTGTAGAAAGCCAAGTTTGATATAATAAGTAGTAGGAAATAACTTTTGATCTTCTTAATCTTATGCCAAATGGAAACAGAATCAAATTCACACAGTCATCCTGCCTAGCATTTCTGTAACTGCAAGGCTTTACAACACCAATCCTAAGGAAGAAGATATTAAGTTTAAAGAAAATTGATTTTTATCATAATGTTAATTTTTAGTTCTCATAAAATTGTTGTTTGCTTGTTTTGTTCTTTCAATATTCTTATGTAATCAAGGAAGACTTTAGAAGAAAATGTGTTATGAAAAGCTGTGTGGTCAATGAATAAAATTTCTGAGCAAATGAAAAAAAAATACTCCCTGCTTTAAGCTACCTCTTTGTCCCTATGCAGTAGTCTTCATCATGGTAAAACATTTGTAAAAGTTATTGTCTAGTTTACATATTAGGAAGTTACAAAGATGAGAAATTAATTTGTGTGAATTCTATGGCTCCTAAAAAATGAATGTTTCCATGTTGTATGGAAGGATATAGTTTACAAAAAGATAAATGAAGATTTTTAAAAAATAAAAAGTCATGAATTGAATGATCAAACATCAGTGGTCACCATATTGTTCCTCTTATACATTTTCAATAAGCATTACTTGGTATTTGCGCTATACCTAATGTTAATAAATACACAACAAAACAGAGCTCTAGATCATTTTCAAATAAACTCTAAGTGGCTGAATGACTAGTTCAAGGTCACACAGCTTATTAATCAAGTTAAGGCAAAACTGTGTTTTCTCTAGTAAGTAACTGTGAAATATTGAAGACAATCCTTAAAATATTATCATTGTAACACTGCTGTTAAAATGAACAGGCAGAGAACAATTACATTCAGATGCATAAAGCAAAAGCACAACAAATAGCAATATGCAAATTGAGTGACTTTTCGAACAAAAGCTTGGCTTCTGAGCAGCTGAACCCATAGGTGGGGAAGTAAGGCAAAACACAGTCTGTGGAGCTTAGTCATCTGGACACAGCTCAGTGAGTTAGCTGGATGCAGTCTCCAGGAAGCAGGCAAGGTCCAGCTACTGTAACCACATTATGGCCTCCTTTGGTACTCTGCCCTGGGCCCATGCGCTGTGCAAAGCCATGGCTTCTTCTCACAGCATCTATTTAACACTAGAATAATGGCGTAAATGGTCTTACGTGCTGTCGTATGCTTCATATAGCAAGTTTTTGCATCATTTAACATTCTTTTTACATAGCAAGTGTTTTCATTATTTAACATTCATACTACATCTTTTTGAAAATATAACTAGAATAATTTGAAGTGAGGTTAATCTGTGTTAGGCTCATTTTCTGATTGTTTCCAATTCCAGCAATCCCAGGTTTACTTTTCCTAATGAGCAAGCACTCTCTAAAGGTTGGATCCAACTGTTATTTGGTGAAGAAACACTAATAACTTTTACTTTTAGAGACATACCATCAAAAATTCGAAATTGAGTGCAATACTGCTCATACTCAAAGTGAATCTCATTCATGAGTACGTGCATACAGATTTTCTTCTTCTAGAACTAGCTGAATCTGGCAAACACCCATGTGTTTTGCCACACTTTTTAAAATTAGATTTAGTGCTGAAAATGTAGAGAGTTAGGTCACAGGAAAGCAAAAGGCTGATGGTGATGGCATTTAGATATGTAGTCTTCAAAGTACAAAGTGTGTGCCCAGTCAGCTGCAATACCTGAGTGTTGTCACCTAAGAACTGCTTACAGTTCAAATTCAGCAGTCAGTGATCCAACGGTCCTATCTGGTTCTGATGTGCCTGGTGAGAACCACTCCTATAACACACTAGACTCTGGGACAGAGCTATGCTGTTGTGTGGCAGGTTAGAATCACCTTGTACCACATGCCATTAACTAGAACTCACAGCAAATAAGTCTAAATCCTTCAGATTCTCTGGAAGAAGAACATGTGATTTAGTGTGTTTAAAGTGTCCCAGGGTGAATGCACATCACCTACATAAGGAGCTGTTATCCCATGCCTGTATTATGTGGATGGCAATGGATCAGGGATGTGAGTAAATGGATGGATATTTGCATACATTCCAGGGGAGGGACAAAATGGTGAAGTTGCTATGAAAAGGTGCTCCTGAAAACCCCAAAAGTAAAACTGTCACTGATGTATGTAGCAGTTCCATTTTGAGGTATTCAAAATAATTGACAAGAGGATGGTGGACAGAGGCCAACACTCCGTGTTCCTTTCTGCATCACTGGCAATAGTTAAAATATTGGAATGATCCAGCCATTCACTGACAAATGACTGGACAGTGAAATTTGGTACAGATATTATGTAAATTTGGTTTACAATACTTGTTGCAGGAAGTATTTTAAAAAATGGAACCAGTATTTGGTGCTATACTCAACTACTCTCGGGGCCCCAGTGACCCAGCTGCCTCCATGGCTAGCCCCAGTTGTAGTTCTCTACTGCAGATTCTGCTCACATTCCCAGTGATCCGCCCCCTGTGGTCAGCGGTCCCAAATTCCAGTAACCTGGTAAAATCAAAACTCTGGAGGCTTGTAATTTATAAGTCAGGTTTATATCAGTAAATTCTCACTCCACATAATAGCCATACAATTTACTCAGAGCCAATTGATATTCATATAAATTGCCCACCTAGATAATGTGAATTGTCCTGTAATTATCCATCCCTTATAAGATAGTCACAGCTACCTGTGGCTATTTAAAGCCACACAGAATCTGGATCATCTTTCTCTTCCTCCATCTTCCTTCCTTCTCTCTCTGTCCTCTCTCTTTGCCATCTCTAAAAATCCCTGTCCAGCTTCCTTTTTCCACTGCCTAATCACAGGTTTCTTGTTGTATTAATATTTAAATTAATTGAGGGAAAAATTCTGCAACACATACTGAAGAGTGTTCAGCTTTTTAAAAGAGAGTGGGGAGGTAGGGAGGAGATGGCTCAACCCTTCAAACATGAGACATAAGTTTAGACCCAAGAACCACTTTTTTAAAAAGCTGGGCATTGTGATAGAGACAGGAAGATCCATGGAAGTCATTGGCCAGCCAGCCCAGCCGACTTGTTAAGGTCCAGACCATTGTGAGACCCTTTCTTAAAAAACAGCAATGAGGAATGGTACTCAATGTTGGCTTTTGATCGCCTCATGAGCATACATGTGTGAGTATGCCTACGGATACGTATATGAGAGATAAATAGAAACAGAGAGACAGACAGACAGAGAGAATAAATATCACACAATATAAATGAACTTGGAAGACATTGGGCTAAATTAAATAAACTATTTACAAAATATTTCATGATTCCTTTGCAGTAAATTTTCTGAACCAGTCAAGATGAGAGTCAAGTAGCAGAATGGCACTTGCTAGATGTTGGGATGAAGTTAAGAAATGACTTGTCATTCAATAGCAGGAAGTTTCAGTTACACACAATGAGTAAGGTCTCGTGTCCTCTTCAAAGAAATTTTTGTTTTATGTTAATAAGTTGTCTTTGGGGTATTTTTGCATATAAAGTTCATGAACCTGATTAAATTTAGTCAGAGTTGGAGCCACAGCATGCTTATGAATGATATCTCTGTCTGACCCTGTGCATATATGTTTTGTTTTCTATGTCTACTCTGTTGTTCTTTTGAGGTAGGAGAATAAGGTAAAGATAGTGAAACACAAAAGGATTCCCACAAGACCTTGGAGTTAGCGTATGAAAGAAAACAAATATAAACACTGGAGCACTGCCAGGCGGTGGTGGCACATGCCTTTAATCCCAGCACTTGGGAGGCAGAGGCAGGAGGATTTCTGAGTTCGAGGCCAGCCTGGTCTATAGTGAGGTCCAGGACAGCCAGGGCTGTACAGAGAAGCCCTGTCTCAAAAAAAAAAAAAAAAAGGGACTGGAATACAAACACACACATGCACATACATATACACACATGTACACACACAAAAAAAAGTCAACATGTAACAAAACATGCTATAAACAGCCTATATAATACCAATGATGCATAGGACACTGTAAACAAAGGTGCAGTAAAGAAAGCACCAAAATGGTTGCTCCATGAATAGGGGAAGGATTTTTTTTGTTGTTGGTGGTGATGAGACAGAGAAAGGCCAGCAGCATTTGAGATAGCCCAGAGTAGAGAGAAAAAGAAGCAGACTGGCCGTAGCTGGCGAAGGGTAGAGAGCAGGGCATGGAAATGCCATGCATGTTATAACAGAGCAAGCAGAGGGGAGGGAAGCCTGGGAGCTTAGAGAAGGTGACAACAAACAGGATGCTAGTGTTTTGTTTTGGCTTTTTTTGTTTTGTTTTTTTTTTTTAACAAAAATCTCAGTAGTTCAATTTTACCAAAGAATCAGGAGCCAGATGCTATGGTGAAAGCCTGCAGAGACAGTACCCAGCTGATCCTCCCCCGTAATCAATGCTCCTTAGGAAGTTCTTTCTCATGCCATCTCAAAAACCCTTCAAAGTGAATGTCTGGCCCTTCTAGTCCTGTCTGTCCCTCTATCCATTCCCCTGACTTCCTCTTACTCACTATGGTTTTTCCTTATGTTTATTCCCTGTCAACTAGTTGCTTGTTCCACCTCTTGGCCTTTGGTTGACTTTATTTAAGCCTGTTTACAATAGACAGAAAGCTCTTGAATTAAAGGGATGAGCTAAGGCTGAACCATACCACAACTAGAAACAGGGTTTTTTGTTTTTGTTTTTGTTTTTGTTTTCCAGTACATAACACAATCTTGGGTTTGGACTGTGATCAATACTCTGCAGCAGTGGACTTTGGAATGCATAACAGGTACATGGGAATAGGAACCAGAGGTCTCTGGAGGCAAGCATAGGCATTTATATGTAACAAGAGGGAAGTGGCCTTTTCTGGCATGCTGAAACCCTATTCCTAATTTCGTGAGGAATGTTGTTCCTACAACAGTTCAGATTGAGCTAGTAAAGACTGTCATCTTGGGTTTTCCACTGCCTTTTGGGGAACTGGAGTTATCTTTGAACCTGACAGTCATCAAGTAGTACAGTGTCTCACCTGCCTCCCTGGTCTATTTCCTCCAGTAGAGGTTCATTCTTTCTTAATTGTTCTTTGTAACAATTACCCATATGTGCTTGTTCAATTCCTTTGTCCTGGACCCTAAAACCTGACCTCCTTTTGGGATTTTTCCAGACCTTGATGTACCTCCATATTTGTTTGATGATGATTGTCTTAGTTAGGGTTTCCACTACTGTGGAAAGACACTGTGAGCATGACAACACTTATAAAGGACAGCATTTCATCAAAGCAAGAAGAATGGCAGTGTCCAGCAGAGATGGTGCTGGAGAAGGAGCTGAAAGTTCTACATCTTGTTTCAAAGGCAAACAGGAGAAGACTGTCTCGTGGGCAGCTAAGAGGAATATCTCAAAGCCCACCTCTATAGCAACACACTTCCTCCAACAGGCCACACCTACTCCAAAATGGCCACACCTCCTAATAGTACTACTCCCTGGGCCAACTGTATTCAAATCACTACAATGGTTATAGAAAGAATAAAAAAAATAAAGAAACTCTTTCTATGGCCCATGGACAATTGAGGTCATTTAACTGGTGCTTCAGAAATGATATCATTCCCACTTCTCTAGAGGTCTTTGACCCAATACATGAGTCATCAGCTCTCCTGAATGTATGACCCAGCTTGAAAACCTGGCTCCCTTCTCCTCCTACAAACAGAAACACTGGGAGTGAACTCAACGTCAGCAAACATCAGGTAAAAGCAGGCCCACAGCACAAGGAGATACCTTCTCACTCAGTCAATAGTTTGAAGTTCTGAAGACAAAACCCATTCCTAAGTTAATGATTCTACAAAGTTGATAAACTGATAAGACCTTCAAGGCTATGAGGAGTGGGAATGTTGCATTCCCACTGTATATCTTAGGTTACTTCTGAAGGACTTGCTAGTCATACATTCCTCATTGCTTTGCTTACCATACATACTTTTGATTATCACATGAAACCTTTTGGTGTGTGTTTGTGCAGCCACCCACTACTTTTCATCAGTCTAAAAGATAAGAATGTCTTTATAGAGTATCTGAAACCTATACCAGAGATTTCTCTACTTTGCCCAAAGCCACCCATCTGATTATCCCAAAATGAATATGAAAATGCCTGATTTGTGACTTTCTTTTGTGTGGTAACTATAAAGCTTTGTGAAATTATTTCTACATTAGGATATATTGTTTGGGACAACCTAAGTTCATGTTCTTTGACTATTGCTGCTCATATTTGGCTCAAGAATAATCTCTTATTCCTTTTGAAGTGAGAGCTCTATTTTCCATCAATAAGAACTATGTGAAAAAATTATATCTGTGAGTTATAGTGTGGTGAAGGAAAACTCACCTATTATTGTAGAAGCCTTAATTATCATTACCATTTTGTAAGACAGAAAAGAGGTTCCTCAGAAAATCAAATAATCCCACTAATGGGTACTTATCCAAAGGAAATGGCATCAGCACATCTAATGATGCCTGCGCTCAGTGTTCAATGCAGCACTATTCATAATACCTGATTTATTCCATCCATTGTGCCTATTGGCAAATGAATGGATATACACATAGGCAGGGGTGGGGGAAGGAGAGAGAGGAAGGGAGAGGAGAGAGAGAGAGAGAATGCATGTGCACACGTGTTTAACAGAATACTGTGCACCCATAATAACAGATTAAATCATGTCTTTACAGCCACTGAGTGTAAGTGGAGGCTGAACTAAACAAGCTATGCTTAGAAAGGGAAGCCGTAGGTCATCGCACTACTGAGTGGGAAGCTAAAAAGGTTGATTTATACAAATAGAGTAGAATAATGTTTACTAGATGCTTAGACAAATGGATGTCCAGCAGAAATTTAATGGTACTAGAATTTAAGGGCTAAATTGCACTGCTTTAGTAATAACAAATTAATAAAAAATAAATTCAGGGAGCAGGAATTGGTGAAAAGAAACAGGTTTATCCAAGGGCATCATTAGGAGTGGTAGGTATGTTGTTAACTTTTATGGGACACATGGTTTCCAGTAAGACCCAGCTAATGAGTAGGAAGTACCCAGGCCCTCTCTAGCAGTCTAGACCTGAACCAGGGCCTTCAGGAAGTTAGTACCTACATTTTCTTTCCAGACTTACTTTACTTTCTGCAAGTCAACTCATATGAAGTGAGGAAATAAGATGATTTTCTTATTTCTTAAACAGCCTCCTGCAGCAATAGGCAAGACAAATCGTAACCGTGTAAGATTTAGGATCCTTTTTTATTTCTTTGTTTTGCTTTTTGTGTTTGTTTGTTTTTGGAGACAGTGTTGCTCTGACTGTCCTCGAACTTGCTCTGTAGACCAAGCTGGATTCAAACTCAGAGATCCACCTGCCTTTCTCTCCTAAATGTTGGGATTAAAGGTGCGTACCACCACACCCATTTTAGGTTTAGGTCACTTAAACCCAGGTTAAGATTTTGAGCTCAGGATGTCACATCTCCTCCCATGTCTAGAGACAGTTCAAGTCCCATTCCTCTGACGAGTAGGTTTGCAGTTGTGAACCTTGGTTTATAAGCTACTGACTATGATGCTGGAGTCTAGCTCTTATATCCTCTAATTATGTCAATATCTATCTGACTACCATCTCAAAGAACGACTACGGTTTACAACAACTAAATATACATCTGTGAAGCATTACAAGAGAGTTCAAAGTTTCCTAACACAAAGTAGTGATTCTAAGAAACTGGAAATGCACACTTGCATGCATATATGTAGTGAGGGAGGGAGAGAAGAGAAAGAGAGGGAGAAGGAAAGATAGAGGGGAAGGGAGAGAGGGAAAGGGAGAGGGGGAAGGGAGAGAGGAAGAGGCTAAGAGAGAGGGAGAGAGAGATTATAGACAGGAAGAGATGTGTATGCACACATGCAATTATCACAAAATATCCCAGAAACACCCAATTTTAACATTTCAATTTAAAAATTATAAGGTGAGTAAAGGAAGCACAAGGAAGAGTGAGAGTAGAAAAGCAAGTGTAGACTTCGCCAAGAAGCAGATAACTCGCCATCTCTTCTACGCAAGCACTGGATGATTGTGTTTTTAGGCATCTAAGGAACCAACAATGCATGCAATGAATGGGAAGAATGCTGAAAACACTGACAGAATTTATTCAACATGCGGGGAGAATGGTCTAGGGCTCACACTTCTGGGCACTCTCGGATTCAATTCTTTTTCACAACTAGCTGCCTTACGCTTTTGCTGGCTTGTAGCTTGACAAAATGATTCCTAACCCTAGGCATGCAAAGTGTGTTAAAGGATGTTCTAGGGGACTCCTTCCCTTGCATAGAGATGGTTAATTTTGTCTCTGTTTGCCCGTTTATGTATGTTTTTCTATTTCACTGGACCAGGTTTGACATCTCACATTTTTTCATTTATAAGTTAAGTACCATACGCAGATGTTGATTTTATATGTCTAGAAAATATTGATTTATTCCCCCTTTGTAATTTCTTTTTGTTGTTGTTGCTGCTGGTTTTTGTTTTAAATTTTTATTGATTCATTGTGAGTTTCACATCATGCACCCCAGTCCCCACTCATCTCCTTGTATCCACCCTCTGCCCTTGTTACCTCCCCGAAGAAAAGAAAAGCCACACAAACAAAGAAAATAATAAAGTGAAGCAGAGTGTAGAAAATATCTTGTCGTGGAAGCTGTAGTGTGTTCACAGATCTTCACTTAAACAAATGTTCATCCAAATGAGTCACTGGTTGGGTTCAAGGTTCAAGGCTTCTGTCACACCATCAATATTAGACCATCATTGGGATTCCTCCCGGTTATCCTGTTATTGTCCTGTGTCATGGACACATGCAGCTTTGGATCAACATGACTGACTCTTTCACACACCCCAACAGTTCACAGATGATGTAGATTTTTGAAGTGGGCCAACTCAAAGCCCTAGATCAGGGCCCGGGTAGTAACTAAGCTGGTCAACCCACGAGCTCTCTGCATCCACACTATGAGAAGAGCACTGCTGTGGCTAGGCTACCCACTGGCAGGAGACAGGGACAGCTCTTCTGCTCTCATGCCCTCAGGGTTGGCTCATCCACGTCCATGACTGCAGAGCTACCTCCACTGTCCTGCTGGATAAAGCCTCTGGGAAAACTCTTCCACGCTGCTGCTGACGAGGCGCAGGGACAATCTCTCCTGACTGCCAGAGGTCGAAAGGGCGTGGAGGCATCACCTCTCTGCACATGCCACCTCACAGTAGACAAGTGGGGAGCCAACCATCCCATATTCACACCCTCAGGCCTCTCACATGCCCCCCCTCCCAAAACCAGGGCCAGCTCCACTGTGCTGTCTGAGCAAGCTCTCCAGAGCACTTCAGCTAGCGAGGGGGCGGGGCCAGTTCTGTACAACCCTTGGATATCTACGTGGTCCCTGGCGGCTGCTCAGACCAGGGATTCCCCACTGTCTCTAGTGGGAATGTGAGCCACTGATAAGGACACTGACCACTGCCTCAGCAGTAGCACATTCTGAGACTTTAACATGGCCTCAGGTGGCAGGGCTGAGTACTCATAACTGGCTATTCCTCTCCTCCCTTTCATCTCTAGTTTTACCTTTCTGCATAATGCTCAAGCTGCTCCACTTCTCTTTCTCTTCTGTCCGCCCACCACACACTTGACACTGTAACGGCTCCCACCGTAGGCAGCCATGCGGCGGAGCTGGCAAGGCTCTGGGTGACCTCCTCTGTCGTACACTGCGTGGCCTGGTAGCAAGCGGTCTTCTGGTTGTCTGCTGTGTGGCATGGAGGTAGGTGTGTGTCTAGATGTCATGTCCCTCTCACGCTGCCTGTCACAGCAGCAGGGAAGTCTCTCTGAGACTATTGCTAGCCGGAACAGTGCAGTGGCAGACCGGTCTCTGGGCGCTCCCACCACCCCAACCTCCACCCCGCCTTTATGGGATATTAAAATTTTACTCATTGGCATTTATTCTTGGTATTTGGAATTAACTACCAAGAGACATGTTTTAAAGGAATATTAGAACTTAGATCTTTAAACTTAACCAGTTTCATTCATACTAACAAAGACTATATACATGTGTTAATTATATATATATATAATTAACAATAAATATATTTACATTATTTTACAAATTATTTCATTCTAAGTATTAGTGTGTCTAGCAGATTGTAGTATAGGTAAAGTTTCCTTGCTTCTTTTCCCAATGAGGACTAAAGGAGTTATTTCCCAAAGAAAATATCATGATCAACCACTAGGTGGCAGAATGGCATTTGCAATATCGTATTTCAAGCAAGGTTTGAAGCTGCTGAGGATGAAGTGAAGGTTGCTAGGAAGAATTGGCTTGTGGGTTAAAATTTAATATTGTTTCCCAGACGTCCCCCTAGTTAATGAACTTGCAGGTCATTCGTTTTCCAACCGCTGGTAAGTCTTCCTGGAAACATTTGAAAGCAGGGATGCTACAAATATTCATTTGGACTCATCTCTTTTGAAGTTAAAACTGAGCTTCAATTTCATTTTTTTTTTCCTTACCCGGTATGACAAAATAGTTAACTGTGGCGATCCGATGCCCTTACTCAAGCTCCGGTTAGTCTGCGAGAGGAATGGACCCTCTCGCAGAAGTCAGCAGACTCACAGTGTTCCTTCTGCAATAACTAGGTAAAAAGGAGCCGAGAACATATCAAACCTCTGTTTCCATGACTCAGAATCTTATAAACATCAATCTTTGACCCATACTTAAACCGTTTGGTTTTTTCTAGAAAAGTAATGCTTTACTTGCAATAGATATCGAGCTCATACATGTAAAACAGCCCATTCCTGAAGTTCTGAAAGAAGCAGAATGATGATATTTCAGTAGACAAAGGAGGGGTGGAATCTATAAGATGAGAGGGTAGTTCATAAGGATGTGGCTGGAAGATTGAAATATTTCCCAATTTTCACATGAAAAGAAGTTAGAAAAGAAAAAGAAATCCATAAACTATATTTTCAGAGAAATTACATAATATGCATCTACAACGACATTTAAAATCAGGATAAAAGTCAGGAATGATACAAAACAGCAAGGCGATGATAAATCAAGTAAGTATGCCTACTCTTCCTAATTACCTGTCTTTTCTTCTTTGCTATTATATCTTGGTTTTCTTCTACTATTTTTTTTTATTTCAATCCTGGAAAATATTTTCGTTTGTATTTAATGCATCCTGGCACAATGTCAACCCAAATCCATATTTTTCGTCCTTGCTTCCTTTCTTTGTTTGTTTTGGGGTTTCTGTTTCACTTTCATTTTTTAATGTTTAAAATTATTTTATGCACATTTGTGTATTGTATCTGTGTGAGGGTATCAGATCCCCTGGAACTACAGTTACAGAAAGCTGTGAGGCGCCATATTGGTCCCGGGAATTGAGCACAAGTCCTCTGGAAGAGCAGTCAGTGCCTTAACTGCTAAGCCATCTCTCTGTCTCCTACTTTCATTGTTTGGTGATCCTGAGTAGATGGTAAATTCAGAGATATGGGAAAGCTGGGAATTTAACAGGAGAGCTTACAAAATCTGATTATCTTTCCTAACCCAAGTCTTGGTCTAACCACTATGCTTTATGTACAGAGAGAAAAGGCAGGGCTTCATCAATGCCAGGCTGGCGCTCTGCAGCCGTGCAGTGTCCTCAGCTCCCAAATGCAGCAATCTTTTTTTTTTTTTTTTCATTTATTTTATGTGTATGGTATTTTTTTTTCTCTCTGAATGTATGTGCACCACTTGCATTCTTGCTGTTGGTGGAGGCCAGAAGAGGGCATCAGATCCCCCTGGAACTGGAGCTACAAACGGTGAGTCACCATCTAGATGCTGGGAATCAAACCACAGTCCTCTGGAAGAGCAGCCAGTGCTCTTAGTCACTAAGCAATCCCCGTGGTCCTACATGCTTCATTCTTAGTCAAGGAGCCCTAGAGCATTTCATTGAATTTATTCAGGGACAAAAGCAAAGTTGCACTCTGTATTGGTCATGGTACTCATACCTAAACGGCCTAAAACAGCACATGCTCACACAGCGTGGGAACCAGCAACCCAGGCACTAGGCGTTCTGCTAGGAGTCTCTCAAAGTGCGATCACGATATCTATCTACCGGGGCTTCTGTGTCATCATTAACAGTAAAAGGCTGATTTGGGGAGGGAAGGGCAGGCTGCAGTTCTTTTTCCGGTCTGCCTGAGTTTCATCCCAGACTTTCTAGTCACGAGTGTTCTTTCTCCCAAGTCTTCAGCAGGGACAAACTACAATGTGGCAGCCTCTTCAAAGCCGACAAGGGAAAGAGTGAAGCAGGGAGCAGTTCTCCAAGAGAAGCAGCACTCCACTCTGTGTGCCTGCTCATCCCTCATCCACAGGGCACACCACTGATGCTTTTCTGTTAGCTGTAAGCAAACTAGACATGCCTGCAGGCTGTGAAAATGCCTGAACTGCAAGAAGCGGGCCTCCTGCAGAGACATTGGCGGCGGGGGGGGGGGGGGGGGGGGGGGGGGGGGCGGGGGGGGTCTGTGTATACTACCAACAGTGAATTTGATCTAACATTCGACTTGCATATGATCACTGTGCTTCAAATCACACCAAACAAGGCATGAATGCAGTATACAGCAGCAAATAACCCAAGCAGGCTTCTCATCCTCCTGATACTGTATTTTCAGCCTGACTGAAAATTAATAGAGAAAACAAAGGGTAAAATGAGAGAAATAAATCCAAATACGGGAATAATATATACAAATACAAATGAATTATTTCTATACTGAAGATATTTTTTACAAAAATTTAAAGCCAATCTAAGAATTTCTGTTTTATCTAAAATAAAATATTTTGTCTTTTGAAGGATTATTTCTGAGGTTTTCCTGGGGACAGAGGAGATTACAGGATTTTGTAATTACTGCTATTTTATGTGTTTGTTTTGTTTTATTGACACAGGCCTTGCTATGTATGTTTGGCCTGCCTCAAATTTGAAGTACAAACCCAACTGACCCCACATTTCTGATAATCTTTCTACCTTTGCACATTATAGACTAATGCAAGTGTGTTGGGTTCATGTATTTTATATTATGTAAAATGACAAGAGAAACTTTGACTAGTAAATTATTTTAGTGGAAATCTAATAAAAGGTTGACAACATGAAAACAAGAATAGAACCTGTGGCACTAATATACAAAGAGACAAAGTAGGCCATGTCATATTCGTACATGATATTCATAATATTCAAAGGAGACAAACCTCCGTAAAACTTTCCCTACTTAAAAACCTCATTCCAGTTGTGTACAAACAAGGGCGCAAAGAAACTGCAGCACAAAGGAATCTGCAAGTCTTCCCATGGGACACAGTTATAAACTCTGGGTGTAACGTTAAAAGAAAACTCTTGAAGGATGTGAGAAACAGCCCCACATAGGCGGTTGTGGGAAGCTTTGCTCCTAGAGAGTTGCTCTTTCCTGGCTTTCTCTCTGGAACATTTCTTGGTCACACCCGTCCCATGCCCTCTCAGTGTAAAGTTAGAGGCAGAAAAAGAACCCAAAACATAAAAATCTTAGCAGTGGGAGACCACAGATGATGTGACAGAGGTCACCTGGAAACTTACTAGGGATGTGTTGGAAAAGAGACTTACAAAATCAAACTCCACATCCTGTCCAAATCTGTGTCCAACCAATATACTTTGTGTATACAGAGAAGCTCCATGCAGCCTGGAGTGAAATCAGATATCAGCTGGAAATATGTCTGATTTTTTTTTATACTTTGTTAATAATTTTATCATGTTTACATTTCAAATGTTATCTCCCTTCCCAGCCTCCCCTCCACAACCCCCAACCCCAATTCCATCCACTTGGCCTCTAAGAGAGTGCTCCCCCATTCACCCAGTCACTCTGCCTCACCCCTCTAGCATCCACCTTCTCTGGAGCATCAGCCTCCACAGGACTAAGTGCCTCCCCTCCCACAGATGTCAGATGAGACAGCCCTCGGCTACATATGCAGCAGAAGCCACGGACAGGCCCATATATACTCTTCATTTGGTAGTTTAGTCCCTGGGAGCTGTGGCCAATCTTTGATAGAACTGCTTCTAGTAACTGGAGCCTCTGTTGTACCTGGCCAGAGAGTTCCCAAGTTGTACACAGTTTAGGAAGCAAAAAGCAGAAACCTTTGACACCTAGAGTGTTTAAAAGAGCACGTGTTGGAACTGGATAAGGAACTAGTACCTAAGCAGGAGTCCCAGAGGAGGGAGGTAAGTTAGAAGGTGAGCCTCAACTTGGAATACAGACTGCCTGTATCTTTGGTTCATCTAGAAGATGCACACCACTAGGGAGACTGCTAGAGATCCAGGCCAGAAGGACCACACCTTAAAGGTGCAAAGGCTGAATTAAGCATTAGGTGTTGCACCCTGTGCAGAGTGGGTTTCTCTCTGACTATAAGCAGAAGACCTATATATTATGGGATAGGCTAAGAGTATTCTCACAACAAGTGAAAAACTCTGGCAACCTCAAAGTATTATCTAGTTTTGAAACCCAGGGCATGAATGAAGCTATGTGAGGAGAATCCTGAGAGCGCATGAGATAACTCTAAGAACTGTCCCTAGGGAGAATAGAGGAGAAAGTTTATTATAGATAAAAGGGAAACCATATCCAGAGGCAGGGACATCTGGGAGAGTCCAGAGTGGACATGACCAGACTGAGCTGGGCCATGTGGGAGAGGTGGAAAGGAAGCGAGAGGGCAGAGAGGGAACCAGATGCAGCAGACAGGACGACAAAGGTGAAAATCAGGGACGAGTAACCAAAAGATCAGGGGAGAGCCTCTGAGGGAAGGGCAGCCCAAGCTCTGGGCTGGAGAGTTACGGGCAGAGGGCAGAGCGTGGTACGTGAGCCATTTCCTGTAACAGATAGGTACTGAGAGATGCTAGGAGAATCCGGAGGCGCTGTCCACTTTAACATGTGGTGTAGGCAGTGCAGCCATTTAGCCTAGAGTTTGAGACTTAACAGTTCAGTGATAGGAAAAGTCAACCCCATGCCCAAGGTAGCCGATTTGAGAATCTGAACGCGTGAAGATAAGTCTTTAGTATTACTTGTTGGATGACCTCCAAAAAACTCAGAAAAGGGAAACCAATTTGTATATATGTAAAAGCTGGCCAGGCACTGGTGGCGCACGCTTTTAATCCCAGCACTTGGTTAGGTAGAGGCAGGCGGATTTCTGAGTTCGAGGCCAGCATCACAAAGTGAGTTCCAGGACAGCCAGGGCTATACAGAGAAACCCTGTCTCAAAAAAAAAAAAAAAAAAAAAAAAAAAGACTGAAAACTCCCCTGATATCATGAAAGACATGAGGTTTTGGGAAACCTCAATGTATCTCTCATTATATAATGACCAGACAACACCTAGGCAAAAGCCAAAGGTAAAGAAAACATTATAAAAGCCTAACTCAGAGAAGAGAGGTAAGAACCAGATGTGACCTAAATGCTGCTCTCTGGGGACAAGGTAAATAAACTATAGCATCTCAGTTCTATAGGGTATGCTATAGAAAGAAGGAGGAGACTAATGAGTTGCCTGGACCTGGGCACATCTCAAGGATAGATTCCCCAAATGCTAACTGAGAGAAAGCACACATAAAGACTTACAACCCGGGTGATGCATCTTATTTAAAAAGAGTAGAGAAAGACAGTTGCAAATCTGTGGATGAACGGGAATGAGCGGGGAGGAGTCACAATGGGTTCCAAGGGAACATAAAGCAACAGAAGCAGCTTGGGAAGGTTAAGAGGAAGAACCTTCATATATTCTGGATAGGGATGTAAAAATAACCTCACCACCATAAAACCATATGAAATTTTCTTACACCAACATTAGACGTACCACGTGGTTCAGCTATACTTCCTAGGTAGACACCCAAAGATACTAGAGCCGACCTACAGTAGATATTTCCACATGACCCCACCTAACCACACTAACCACACACTCAGTTATAAAACCATCATAGGTGTTTATCAATGGAGAAACAGATACAGTAGGGCTTTTATTTTATATACAGACAATGAACTATTACTCAGTTACAAAGACTAAAACCAGCTTATCTGTAGGAAAATGGACTGACTTTGAGATAGTCAACTTAAGCAAGATATGAGTGGTTTAGAAAGATGGACATTGCGTGCTTTCTCTCCCATTCAGGGTGTGGGTGGGGTAGAGTAACAGGGGGGTAGAGTGGGGCTAGTTGGGAAGGCCAAGAAATGAATGTGAGAAAGTCATCAAAGTACACAATACACATAAATGTGTCTTAATTCGTACAAAAGAAGAGCTCCTGAAAGTGAAAGCACTAGAACTGAACAGGAGATACAAGCAAATCAGCAAGGCAGAAATTCATAGGGACACAAGAAGATGTCAACCCACACAGCCGCCTAGGTCATGTCTGGCCTGATGCCTGGGTTTGTCAGTTGTTTTGGAACATAGATAGCCTTGCTTTGATGTGGATTCCTTGAATAGCGATAGTGGGGTTGTGTAGTTGGAAAAAAACCCAAAAAGTCGCATGACTTTATTTATCTGTTACTACTTACTTATTATCATTATTGTACAAACAGCTTTCCTGTGCTTACTATAGATCAGTGGTTCTCAGCCTCTGTGCTGTGATCTTTTTGGGGCTTGAACAACCCTTTCACAGGCAGGGATCATCTAAGACTATCAGAAAACATAGGTATTTACATTATGATTGATAACAGAGCCAACATTTCAGTATGAACTAGCAATGAACATAATTTTCTGGTTGGGAATCACCACAGTATTAGGAAGGTTGAAAGCCACTGCTATATCGGATCAGGGTAGTATAACTGATAAGATTAATGAAGTTGATTAACTGGTCACATAATCAAATGGATTTTTTTTTTTTGCATGCACAGGTTCTTTTATTCTGTCCTGTGGGTGTCAACAGTGCTGACAAGGCAGTGTTGGAACATTCCGAAATCACACACCTGAACGCTGTCACATAGCACTACATCACAATTTAGTAACTACTCAACAGTTATGTCTACTAATACAGTGAATGAAATGGTATGCTTACACAATTCCCTCTAAACAAAGCTGTGCACACAATAACACACAGAATTATGCATACCATGATATCAAAGAGGAAAATACCTCTTTAAATAAACTATTCTATTTATAAATAAACTCTTGATTTTTTTCAGTACACATTTACAGACCTGATCAATAAAAAGAAACAATATATATATTTTTTTCTTTAAAAAGCAAATGTTGAGATATGGACCACA
>JADRCD010215352.1:0-27166 GCA_019843815.1 Montemys delectorum
CTGTGGTGGTGGGGTGTGTGTGAAATGGTTCCTTAGTCTGGGCAGGGGACCCTTTCCTGGTGGTAGAGAGTCCAAGAAACCCTTGTTCTTGGCTCAGGTCCCATATGGGAAGTCACTGACTCTGCATACACACACACCCAGGTGCTCACCACAGGAACGCTGGGTGAGTTACATGGGGTCAGCAGATGGCCAAGCATCTACCACAGAGAGGTGAGGGCCTCAGGTTAGTACCTATCATCTTTTCTCTCCCAATTTTCTTACCTTCTCGCCAAATCCACTCTTGGGCTGGGTGCATTAGAACAAAGGGAAGTATTTTTGGAGAAGAGGATTCAGCTCAGGCTGAAACTTGGCCTGGATGGGCCCTCAAGACCTTTCCGTAAGTTCCACTGGCAACATGGAGTAAAATGGCACATAGCACAACTGGAAATCAAAGGCCAAGTCGGTCTCTTTCTCATGTTCCCAAGCTGCATCTCATGGCTTTCCCCAAGTCAAAGAGAAGGTCTTCCTCATGCTTCTCTGGTCTCTTTCTACTTCACAAGGCAACCACAGAGTCTTCTCTTCCTGGGTCCCTAGTGGTAGAAAGGTCTGAAGAAACCCTCTGTGTTTTGGAAGACCTGCTAGATCATTTTTGTGCTATGAGAGGAGAGGTGGTAAGAATCACTCTCCCTTACAGTAGAGGAAACAAGACTCAATGGGTGCGGATGCCACACAGGATGACCTAAGGGCCTTTCCCAAAGTGTCTGTCTCTAACCCCTCCCGTGCCCACCTGTCTCCGAGAGCAGCACTCTTTGATGAAGCTGTGTATTCTTTAACTAAGGACAGTCAGTCTATTCAGGGATAAGAAAACCAGAAGGTCACTCAGGTTACCTAAAGCAAAAGAGGCAATAAATCTAGCAGTGGCATTTGAGTTTTCCCTAGCCCTGGCCTGCTGAGGGCAAGGAAGGCTGTGTGCATAGAACAGAGACATGGAAATAAGTTGTTCCCCTGGCTGGCCACTCCAGGGCACGATGGAGCATGTCCTTCCTTCCCAAAGCTGCTTCTCATCTTGGTTGTCTTCCCAATGTAAATTTCTTCCCTGGGTAGACTTCATCCTAGCATGACACTTCTTTGGTGTAGCAGCGGGATTTGTAGTTACACACTAGCTGAGAGACTGTAATTAAGGCCTCTCTTCCACTAGGCTTGGACACTTTGGGAGTGAGTACCTTGCTATTGGTCCTCTGTGCTATGAGTACCACTTGGGGCCTTAACACAGCCAAATGAGTGAACCAAAGAAGAAAGAGTCAAGACAGACTCAGAGGAAAATAAAAACAAAGGTTTCTACAGATAAAGGCAAGTACCAGCCATTGCATTGAGATAGAGGACATTTCTTTAAGACTCCAACATGGAGGCCAGTAGGTCTAACACAGAAAACACCTTTTGAGGCCAGGGACCAAGACAACGTGATGGCTAAGGTCAGGGTGAGAGGCGGCTGATCTCAGCTTTCTTCCTCTGTTCAAAGATGCCAGTCTGTCTCTGAGCCTGGGGCAGAGGACAGAGGTTCTGTGGGAGAGCTGCAGACAGTTCTGACAGAGAACCTGGAAAGAAAAGGCCTGGCCTGCTTTAGGAGAGGACACTCTAGCTTTCTGTAAAACGAAGGGGTTAATTTCAAGAAAAGACTAAATCTTGGAGCCTGGAAGCCAGAGGGAAGTTGAACTAGTGAAGGGTTAAAGGAAGTAAGAGATTGAGGGTGAGGTAGGACACAGAGACTACTAATAAATGAAGAGCCATGGAAGATTCATCTTTACCTCCTATAGGGCAGAGATGTGCAGCTCATTTTTTAGATCAGTCTTTAAGAAGAAAAATGACAAAAAGGAATTTGGATAATTAGGAAGTAAATGCAGACTGTGCAAAAAAAAAAAAAAAAAAAAACAAAAAACCGTTACTGATAGAAAGCGGGTAGGAGAACGCGCAACGGGATAAAGGGTTCACAAATCAGCAAGCCAGGGTGATATCCATCATGAGGTATTAAAGCTGGTGTTCTGGGAACATGCTAAGCAGGGTGCTGATGGAGCCACTTATAATTGTGTCTGGAAAATCATGGAAAGTAAAAGAGACCATGAGGAAGCTGGCGAGGTGAAATAGATATGACTCCTGTCATCTAAAAGGTGGCATAAGAATCTTAAGATTCTTCATTCTGTCAGGTTAGAAAGTCCGCACAAGCCGGGAGAAAAGTCTGTCATCTCTAGAGAAAAAGAAAATTGTAAACTCTGGGTGTGGGTGTGTGTGTGTGTGTGTGTGTGTGTGTGTGTGTGTGTGTGTGTAAGCATGCCTAAGGGCCTAACCACACCAAACAGAATAACACTGAGTGATCAAATTGAAAGCAGAGAAACAGATGTGTTATAATGGGCGTGCCACAAGTGGCTGTTGTTAAAACAGGTTCGGGATCTGCCAGTGGTACGCAGAAAGGAAAAGTCAATAGCAGAGAATCCATTCAGGGCGAGGGGATGCCCTCCTGATGAACAATTAACCATGTCTTCTCTTGGACAAGAGAAAGCGACATGTAGCTGAAGACACTGATGGATAGGTATGGCAGAGAAATAATACAAGAACCCAAGGAAGTCCCGGGCTGGAGCATCTAATTATGGAGGGAGAGGCAGATTGGAACAAACAACACATTGGGATGGGGGGAAGGTCCCTGTTCATTGAAGAGAACTATTCAGGGTCTTAGAAGCTGCCTTGCTGTAGAGGCTATATGCAGAAAATTTGGGTGTAGAACTCTTGGATTTAGAAGAGACTTGACACAATTGGGTAGTCTCAAAAATGTGGGGAAGGCCCCAAAGGGGTGGGCTGAGCAGAGTGGCCCTGCATGGTAATGATGCTGCTGGGCTGCACAGCTCCAGCACCCTACATGCTTTTACAAGGTTAAAGCAACAGCTTGAACCTGTATGGGGTGAGCATTTGTTTCCTTTCCAGATTGCCAGCTAATGAGGAAAGATTAAAGAGGCTAAATCTGTTTAGCTTGGCTAAGTGTCGACCAAGGCGGCGGGAGCGGAGAGGCATGCTGCGCCTGCCTGGCAGAGCTGGGGTGTGATAAGTGTCTGCAGACTTCAGGAAGGTGTGACAGCGGCCTGGCCCAGGGAGAACGTCTCTCTCAGCTGGTGCAAGGAGCCTTAGCTTTCAGCACTGGGAAGAAAGGCCAGAAGGTTCTCCCAACAGGGAGCTCAGCCTCTAAATGGGGCAGACAGGTGACCTGAAGAGGCAGAAGGCCAGCTTTGCCAAGAGAGGGGGAACCAGGCCAAGTACTAACCAAGTCTTGAGTGTTTCTAAGGGCCTCCCTGGTCCACTGCCCCCATCACAGCTGATAGGGACCACTTTCGGGTGTATGACATGCTTGGTAGCTAGCTCCGCAGTTTATAACCAGGCTGATCTTTGATGATACCTTAAGAGGAATTCTTCCAATCTATGAGAAGACCTCCTCTAAGGGCAAACAGAATGTCCCCCACATAAGGGGGAGCAAGTGACAAGGCCAAAGACTTAGTGTCCCAAGCATCCCCAAGCTGGTGAGCTGGGCTCTCACTCTTCCTGTTGGCAGTCTCATGGTTAAGCACTTAAACAATCTTTCTTTCTCCTCTTCTCTCACTCCCCCTCTCTCTTTCTCTCTCTCTTCTTTTCAGAGTTGACAGGGGCCAAATAAAGGCCCTTTTAAAAAAACACACAAAACAATTTTGTTCCTTCTGAGAGTGATGGAGTGAAAGCGAGGCAGATTATAGGCCTGAGCGCCGAGGGCCTTACAGATGGGGGGAGAAGAGCTGACATGATGGGAACCTAATGGCAGTAATTGGCCCTGGCTTTGACAGGACCCATATCACAGCTCAGGAAAAGAGAGATGTTTAAAGTAAAAATTTACACAAAATTATATGTTTTCGGGGTGAAAAAGACTGTTTGGATTTCATTTTTTTTCTTCCTCTTCTTCCCCCTAGAGCATGTTTCATGGGTCACCCTCTGTGTTCTCGTTCTCTCTCTCTCTCTCTCTCTCTCTCTCTCTCTCTCTCTCTCTCTCTCTGTGTGTGTGTGTGTGTGTGTGTGTGTGTGTGTGTACAGATGTATAGATGCAGACATATGTGTGCATGAGTGTTTATACATGAGTGTATGCACACACATGTATGCATCCATCTTCCCTGGTATACTTGTACCTATGTGCTACTAATGCTGCCTTTCCCCCTTCCTCAAACAGAGGCACGGGCTAGCTCTGGAAGTTTCTCTTTAGAAAAGAGAGAGGGCCTCAGAGGAGGAGGAAAGAAAGAACTGCTATGTTAGGCCACCCTTTATGATTCCACGCAGCAGAGATTGTCGGGGCACAGTACACAGCTGCCTGGCATCTTGTATTTACCCATGAAGCACTTACTCCTGACTCTAGCCAAGCAACAGATTGGGTAATTACATTTGCTTGGTGTCTGACTCCCGCTCCAGTCTGGGAGCCCTCTAAGTGCAGGACCCTGTTTGTCTTGTTTAGTGCCATATTCCCACTGCCCAGCCAGCAGCTAGTACACTGAAGCCTCTCAGTAAGTGGCCAGGTCTGAGGAGATCGCTCAGTGGGCAAAACGCTTAGCATGCCAATATGAGGACCACCCTTTGTATTCCTCACACCTACATAAATGCTGGGCGTGGTAGCCCACCTATAACCCCAATACTCAGGAGATGAAGACAAGCTCCCTAGAACAAGCTGGCTAGTTATCTTAGTCCAGTTGGAGTGTGAGTTCAAGGGAGAGACTCTGCCTACGTACATAAAATGGAGAGCCATTGAGGAAGCTATTTGCCATCAACCTCTGGCAGGTTGATGCACACACATACACAAGCACACATAAGCACATTCATTTATGTGCACATACACAGACGTACACATGCACACATGGACACATTCATTCACATACAGACATTTACATGCACACATACACACGTTCATTCACACAACATGCACACACATTCATTCACATAAATATATACAGACATACACATGCACACACACATTCATTCACACACATATACTGAAGATAAATTGATTGATATAATAAGAAAAAGCCCCACGAGCTCCTGGGAGTAGCAGGCCAGACCTCAGGTTGCTGAGTGGCAGTGGAGGCTCTGAACTCTATCCTTTATGAGCCAGAAGCATAGTGTTGGGAAAAAGTGCTCATGCTCCGGCTGTAAACATTGGCCGTCCAGCAAAGAGAGTGGAGCTTAAAGTCAGGAAATGAAGGGGCAAGACCTGAATGTTCAAGAAGGAATCCTCAGAGATGGGCCAATCACAAGAGACACAGAAGGAAGAGACCTGGTTGCAGAGAGCAGCTATCGAGGTGTGAGTAACTCCTGAAGGAAACGTGAGATATAGGTTGGGGTCTTGAATTGGGCTTCTAGGAACCAGTAGCAGGGTCAAGCCCAAGCCCTTCCCATTTTGCCTCAGTGTTTGAAGAAAACCTCAGGTGTCTATCTAACCCAGGCCTCTCTAAGACCACTGAGGAATCCAGAACTGAGTCAATATTGCTAGGCATGGGAGATTTGTCTAGGATCATAGGGAAATGATGCTGTTGGAGCCATGGCACTTGCTAGGATCAATAGAAAGCCAATATAGTTCATTAGGTGGTTCTGGAATAATACAAGTACAGGCTATGTGCGCTGAGAGCTATCTGAGGTACAAGGGCATCAGACCAAGTTGTAAGTAATTTCTAAGACTGACATGCTATAGCAGTGAAGAGTGAGGCCTGCTGGGGAGATGGCTCAGATGCACTGTGGAAGTACAGACCTCCAAGCTTGGTTCCCAGCACCCACATTGGGTCGCTCCCATTTGCCTCCAGAGACTCAAAGCCTCTGACCTCTGTAGGTACTGTGCCCATGGGTATATACTTACACATAAACACAGAAGTGAAAAAATTAAAATAAATCTTCTTTTTGAAAAAAGGGAGTGATCAATTACAACAGATGGTTAGGATACGTACAAATTCTCTCTGGGATTTTGTTTGTTTGTTTGTTTTAAATATTTACTTATTTTATGTATATGAGTACACTGTAGCTGTTTTCATGCACACCAGAAGAGGACATCAGACCCCATTACAGATGGTTGTGAGCCACCATGTGGTTTCTGGGAACTGAACTCAGGACCACTGGAAGAACAGTCAGTGCTCTTAACCACTGAGCCATCTCTCTAGTCCCCTTAGGGTCTTTTGTTTGTTTGTTTGTTTGTTGTTTGTTTTTTGGTTGTTTTTTTGGTTGTTTTTGTTTTTCTTTTTGGTTTTTCGAGACAGGGTTTCTCTGTGTAGCCCTGGCTGTCCTGGAACTCACTCTGTAGACCAGGCTGGCCTCCAACTCAGAAATCTGCCTGCCTCTGCCTCCCAAGTGCTGGGATTAAAGGCGCGTGCCACCACTGCCCAGCTTTGTTTTTGTTTTCGAGACAGGTCTCACTATGTAGCTCTGGCTGCCCTGGAACTCTGTGTAGACCAAACTGAACTCAACCTCGGAGACTTGTGTGCAACTTTGCCTTCCTAGTGCTGGGATTAAAGGCAAGCATGCACCAACAGATTCTTTTGTGTTGTTGTTTTTGTTGTATTTATTTTTATTTTATTTTATGTGTATAAGTGCACAATGTGCATGCACTGTCCAAATAGACCATAGAAAGGAGAAAGTAGGGTCCCCTGAAAGCAGAGCTACACGCAGTTGTCTGCTACCATGTAGGTGCTGGGAACTGAACCTAGTTCTCTGTAGGGGTAGGAAGTGCTCTTAACTGATGTGCCCTTTATCTCCCTCTAACCCCAGAACAATACAGAGACTCTTAACAACTGAGAGCTAAAGACATGGCTCAGTAAATGTAAAGTGAGGGCAGGAGTTCAAATCCCAGCACCCACATAAAGCCAGGTCCAAAGCTGTAGGTAGGGGTGCATGCCTTTAATACCAGCACTTGGGAGACAGAAACTAGATCTCTGAGTTCAAGGCAAGACTGCTACAGTTTAAGCTGGGACATTCAGGGCTACAGAGAAACTCTGCCCCCCAACCCTGCAATAAAAGGTCAGGTGGGGTGGCCTCTGTCCATACCCGCAGCACTGGAAGGCAGAGGCAGGCAGATCCCTGGTGCTCCCTGTCTAACTGCCTTCTGAATTCCAGCACTGCATTCAGTGAGAGACCCTGTCTGAAAAATGAGGTGAAGACTTGTAGAGTATATTTAATCTCAATCAGGGGCTTGTTCCTTGCCTTTGATTATTCCATCCCCAGAGAAAAGACACACTTGGCCTTTAATTTATAATAAGCCTTTATCAGCACTAAAGCTAGGCAGATATCTATACTTTATCCTATTAGAATCTACTTTCCTATCAATAACCCCAAGTTATTACTTAGTATGTTTCACCTGGGCTGCTCTGAACTCCAGTTGGCCAGCCTTTGTGGCCATGATTTTAAGATTCTTACCCCATGGTTTCTTCTCCTCCCCCTCCTGATGGTCTCCTCAGACCCCAATCATTGAAACTCAAAACCCCTCCTATGTGTCTTCTCCCCAGCTATTGGCTTTTGGCATCTTCATTTAGCCAATAGTTTTAAACTAGAGAGCAAAGCCATGTTGTATGTGGGGATTCTCTCGTTCCTGGGAGTAACCAGGTTTTGGGGGTCAGTTTTTATCATTAAAATACATATCAAAAAAATCAAACTCCAACCAAGACAATTTGAGAAGGATGCTCAGCGTCAACCTCTGACCTTCACAAGCACACACACACACACACACACACACACTGAGGAATTTGGGATTTGAACACTTTCATTTGTATCAATATTGACAGGATGCCTCTTCTCTCTTCCAGGCACCATCAGAACTACTCTTTAATTTAAGACATTTCTCTTATAAGTAGTCTTTCCATGCAGCTGTGAGATCGAGAATGTGAATGGAAATCCATGACAATCATACAGTATAAGAGAATGCCCTCTTGGAGGTCTCAGGGTCTCCCCCGATTCTGCAGATGCTCAAGTGTCTAGGAAAACAGCTGCTGCCTGTGGAATCTTCCTCCACTGGTATTTAACACACCAGCGGGAACCTTATCCTTGTCTGTTGCCTCTGTGGAGAAATATTAAAAGCATAAATCATGGGCAGTTCCCTTAAGCACAGGCCTTGCCCTGGGATCTGAACTAGTGAGTTTGCTTCATCGGGTACCTCTGGGCTCTGTTCCATGTTGACTGGAGGATGGGATGCTGGAACCTCCAGCTCAGCCCTCCTCAGATGTGTTCTTCCTCAACCTCTGCTTCCATGCCCTGTGATGGCATAGAAATGGCCATGGGTGCTGCTTGCTTGTCACCCATCTAAACTTTTTACCTAAAATCATGGAACCTTAGCACCTTAGGGACGATACAACATGTCTAAAAATAGCCTACCTAGACCAAGTTAAGTGCTAGAGATTCTAAGTTTAAAAATAATTCCTGCCTCAAATGAATTATTGTCTGCTGAGATGGACCAGCCAAAGAGATAATTTCAGCATACTGTGGGGAGTGCTAAGATGTAAATACAACTCCTCCTAAAAAAGCAGGCTGTTCTTTCTGCCAGAGACCAGGTTGAGGATAGGGCAAGGTGGGGCAGTCCTCAGAGTCAAAAGAACCAGCAAGAAACAATCTTCTTTGAAGTGGCAGAGGGTATTTCAAGCTGGGGCCACCTCATGATGGCTGAACATGTGAATTAATTCTGTCCCAGCATTCCTTGGTATGTTCAGTGGCTTTGAAGAATCATCTTCTCCTCACTCTCTTTATTATTTACTTCCTGCTTTTGTTTTGTTTTGTTTTGTTTTTGTTTTGGAGACAGGGTTTCCCTGTGTAGCTCTGGCTGTTCTGGAACTCTCTCTGTAGACCAGGCTGGCCTTGAACTCAGAGATCCACCTGCCTCTGCCTCCCAGGTGCTGGGATTAAAGACCTCATGGCCCACCACCACTCAGTTTCTACAAGGATTTTTGTTTTAAAAGAACTTTATATTGACGTATATCAAAAACCTAGAAAAGTATACCTTCCTTTCAGTTTGTATTCGTTTATCATTATCTCTGTGTGGAAGGGGCCACCTGAGCGTCAGGCCACCTGTGTGGTGGTCAGAAGACAACTTTGTGACCCAGGTTCTCTCCTACCTTTAAGTGGGTTTGGAGTATTGAACTCAAGGTTGCCAGGCTTCTGGGTGAGTGCTCTTACCCACTGAGCTGGCTGGCTCACCAGCACGCCTGGCATCTCCTTGCTTCTGTGGCAGCTGTGTGCCAGGCACGTGGATCATGAGGAAGAGGAAGGGCTTGAGGAACACTGAGGAAAAGGAGGACAGAGTAAAGAACAAGGAAAAAAGGAAGGAGAAGAAAGCCACTGTCTCCTTCCTCAGTGTCTGTTGTGTGTTCGCTGGTCTTATGAGGTCTGTATTTTAAAAATCAGCATTCAGGAGGCAAAGGCAGGCCAATCTCTGTGAATTTGAGGCCAACCTGGTCTACATAGCAAGTTCCAAGACAAGCAGAACGACATAGAGAGATCCTGTCTCAAAAAAAGGAAAGAAAAAAGAAAATGTGATTCAGAGGGCTGAATGAATTTACCACCTTAACTTCTCCTCTCTGTTTCTCAAGTCCAAAGCCCACTCTGACCCTATCCCAGAGTTCGACTTAAAGTGGCTGACACCTGTTTACCACCACTTAAATGGACAACACCCATTCTGACTTAACCAGTCAAAGGAGCGCTTGGGCTGAGTGTGGTGTGTGCTTGAAAGCCCAACACTTGGAAGAGAGACAGGAAAATAGATTTCAAGGTCATCTTCAGCTACATACTGAGTTTGGGACAAGTTGGAGTACGTGAGAGACCTAGTCACAAAACAAAGAAAATGCTGATGATACTGAGAATCATGGGATTGATCTATAATGCTGATGGTGCTGAGAATCATGGGATTGGTCTATAATGCTGATGGTGCTGAGAATCATGGGATTGGTCTATAATCTCAGCTCTCAGGAGGTTCTCCACAAGATTGGGGCCAACCTGCTTTACACAGGCAGTTCCAGGTCAGTCAAAATCTAATAAACAAACAAACCCACTCCCCAGTCCCATGTCCCACGCAGGCATCACACACTCCTGACCACATTGCCTGTACAACCCCCTTCAGATGGATTCATTTCTGCCCAGCATCCAGGCACCTCCCTGAACAAGGCCATCACCTGTTTACCCAGCACTGTGCTCTGCCTCCTCTGTCCTCACCACCTCCCACCTCAGCTCCTCCACCTCAGCCCCAGGAATCATTAAAATGCATGACCCCCAGAGTCAAACCGAAATCCTTAATCCAGCAAAGATCTGCTTCCTGTCCTCCCTGACCCTCAGCTCACCTCTGGAGCTTGGGTCCTACTCAGTTCTTGCTTTGTCACCTCCCATAGCTGGTTCATACTGATCCTTCCAACTTGAGCTTAAAGGCTGCTACCTCAGAGACGCTTCCAGTCAATAAAGGATTTCGCCCAGTTTCCTGTTTCTTATCAATTATCTGTCTTCAAGGTATGTACTGCAGGTTGTAACAGCCATCATTTGTTCAGAGCCTGTCTCTTCCACTCAGGTGGCTTTTTTAAGGACTGGGAAGCAGTCATCCCTCCAGACCAGCAGGTCAGGTGGAAAAGACAAAGAACTTGACATCAAGGACAGACATTTATTCCCGCCACTGCCCGCTAAACAATACAGCATCACAACTGTATGCATAGCATTTACATTGTTGTGAGCAATCTAGACATACTTTAAAATATGCATGGGGGTGGATGCTGGTTATATGCAAATACAGCATCATTTTGCATGAAGGACTTAAGCAGCTGCAGATTTGGATGTCTCCAGGGGGTGTTAGAGCCAGTCCCCTGAGGACACAGAGAGACAGCTCTATCTCTCTTGTTCCCTACAGAGTCATTAAGCCCTTCAGAACAGCAGTCGTGGGAAAGGCACACATGTGTTGTACTTAAGCATATTGTACATTTTTGTTAGGAAGGAGTATTTAATAAAATGTGTCAGATAAAGGCGACTTTAGATTTAAGCCCACCTCTTCCTGATGCCCTAGCCCATTCGCTTTCCTCTTTGCCAGGTTCTAGTTGGGTGTAATCTATGGCAGGCATCAGAAGTCAGACAGCATTCCTGAAGTCTGTCAGAGAACAGATAGAGAGCCTACATAACCTTCGCCCCAGGGCTGGCGACATTTTTCAGGTGGTGAATTGCTTGCCACAAAAAAAATGAGGATCCGAGTTTAATCCTTAGCATGCGCACAAAAGCCCGTCACGGTGGTGTGTGCTTATAATCCCAACACTAGAGAGGCAAAAACAGCGGATCCCTGGAGTTTGGGACAAGCCTGTCCAACCAAATAGATGGACTCCAGGTTCGATGAGAGATGTCAGAATACAAGACGGGGAGCGGGGCAAGATGGAGATTAGATGAGAGGGGCGGCCAACCTCTAATCTCTACACAAGCACTAGCACACGCACCCTTTGGCTTAAATATCACCCAGTTAACGATGTAATTCTAATTAGAAAGTTGAGCTCTGAAGTTTGGGGCCCTGTCTTCTTGTTTCCTAAGTGCCTGGCTCAAGGTAGGTGCTCTGTGGGCACTGAATATCTGCACAAAAACTCTGAGAAGTCTCAGACTTCTCCTATGAAGCATGGGTGGAGGCTCCGGCTACCGAGACCGTGGAGAGCAAGGAAGTAAAGAGCAGGTCTGTCGCAGTGTGGGGAGAAATGAAGGGCGAGTTGGTTTGGGGATGACTTGCAGAGAAAGGCACGGCCATCAATAAGCCTGTTGTGTTTTGAAAACAATGAGAAGTTTGTTCATTCAGTCATTTATTTATTTAATCATTGATTTAATCAACACATAGCTATTTAAAGCTCAGTATTTGTGAAGTGCTATGATAGGCCTGAACATATGACCAATTAGAAGCAAGAAAAGGAAATGGATTCTAAAACATTTATAGTAAAATAAAGAGTGGCTTAGCACCATTTACAAAGTGGGTGTTAAGGCACCGTAGAGCCTTGGAAGTGGAGGCAGCTGGGCATGGAAGACTTTGGGAGGCCACCCTGGGCTATATAACCTGTTCAAAGCTAGCCTGAGCTCCATACGGAAGACTATCTAAAAAAGCTGGAGGGCTGGAGGTGACCGGTGCCTAGCATACACAGGGACCTGAGTTTGATCCCTAGCACCACAGGTGGGTTGAAGAAGTGAAGGCAGGAAGAATTGTTGGCAAAATTGATACCTTTAACTGCATCCCACATAATGGAGGGCATAGGCGCTAGCTAGCTTGACTAAAAGCCAAAGAAAGTGTGTTCCAAACACAGGAAGAAGCATGCACAAAAAACCAACAGGCAAAGAAGAGAGGGCAAAGAACAGAATAGCCTAGCAGGGGTGGTAGTGTAGGAAGCATGGGGCTTCAGGAAGATCATTAAGATCTTCTCCCCCCGGCTGAAGAGATGGCTCAGTGGTTAAGAGCACTGACTGCTCTTCTGAAGGTCCTGAGTTCAAATTCCAGCCACCATATGGTGGCTCATAACTATCCGTAATGAGATCTGATGCCCTCTCCTGGTCTGTCTGAACACAGCTACAATGTACTTACATATAATAAATAAATAAATCTTTAAAAAACAAAAAGATCTTCTCCCAGATCTCCTGTGAAAGTTCGGCATAAAACCAGGCTTGGTAGCACAATCTTCAATCCCAGCATCGGAGAGGCAGAGGCAGGCAAATCTCCTAAGACTGGCCTGAGCTGCATATTGAGTTACAGGATAGCCAGGGATACACAGAGAAACCCTGTCTCAGAAAACAAACAAAACAAAGAAAGACAGACAGGCATAGAATAGGAAGAAAGTATCAGAGTTGAATATGTGTGTGTGTGTGTGTGTGTGTGTGTGTGTGTGTGTGTGTAACTACTGCATGGAAACAGTTCTGATCTTCATGAGCTGATTAAACTCCTTGTCCCTTGCCTGGACTCCCTGTGATTGCATGTTTGCTTACACTGACCCATTCAAGGCTTTCCTGTCTCGTGTCCCCATTACAGTCAAACTAAAGCCAAGTCTCTTCACCCAGATAGCTCTGCTAATTTTTTTTTCTGGGCTACTGCCTCCTCTGGACACAGCCATACTACTGCTGCTGTTGTTTTCTTTTCCTTCATTTTTTGTGATTGCATTTTTCTTTTCTGTGTCTGGGTGTTTTGCCTACATGGATGTCTGTGCCCACTGAGGCCAGAGAAAGATGCTGGAGCCTCTGGGGGCTGGAGGTACAGACCATTGTGAGATGCCTGGGGTGGGAGCTGGGAGCAGAACAGGAGTCCTCTGGGGCAGTCAGTGCTCTTAACTGCTGAGCATCTCTCCAGACCCCTGTCCTCTTCTCTTAAAGACACATTCATTTTTGTGCTACGTATGTGTGCTGGTGTGCGTTTGCGTGTATTATATGTATGCAGGGGGCCAGAGAGCATCAGATCCCCTGCAAGTAGAGTTATAGGCAATTGTGAGACCTCTGATGTGGGTGCTGGGAGCTGGAAGAGCCATAAGTACTCTCAACACACAGCCATCTCTCAAACCCTGAATTGTTGTTGTTGTTGTTGTTGTTGTTGTTGTTGTTGTTGTTGGGTTGTTTTTTGAGACAGGGTTTCTCTGTGTAGTTCTGGCTGACCTGGAACTCACTCTGTAGACCAGGCTGACCTCAAACTCAGAAATCTGCCTGCCTCTGCCTCCCAAGTGCTGGGATTAAAGGCATGCACCACCACTGCCCGACTGAATTACTGTTGTTTCCCTATGCCTTCCAAACTAAACTATCCATTCCTCATGGTCTAAGGATGTTCAAGGTTTTTTTTTTTTTTTTAATATATATATATATATCCTCGATATCCAGATATGGTCATGGTAAACAATGGGTACTTAGTAAATAATGGAAACATTAGTAATAATTAAAATACTTATAAACTAGAATGATCTAATAACATGAAAGTTAATAAATTTCTGCATTTGAGTCTAAAATTTCAGCCACCTCAGGATAGAAGAGAAAATCAAGATATGTTGAGTAGACACACCTGCTGATCTTTCAGTGTGTGCCAGGCACTGCACGACACTGGGCTTGAACCAGGGAAGTAGGGCAACACAGACTTTATCCTCATGGATAGGCTCCTGCAATGGTTGACTCTAAACACATGACCAAATGGAAATGAAATACTCTGGAGAAAAAATAAAGAGTCGGCATGGGGTGGTAACTTAGTAGATAAAATGCTTGCCTTGCACGCATAAGGACTTTAAAAGCCAGGCAGAGCCTTGTGGTTGTACAGACAGGAGGATCCCTAGAGCTCACTGGCCAGCAATACAAAGCCAGGATCACCAGGCTCAATGAAGAGGAGGCACTGCCTTAGAAAATAAGGTGGAGAGAATTTGAGGAAGACACCTGATGTTGACCTCTGACTCACAGACAGACAGACAGACAGACACAAACCAAATTTACATTCATTTATCATATACACAAAAAAAGAAAAAGAAGCCGGGCGGTGGTGGCGCACGCCTTTAATCCCAGCACTTGGGAGGCGGAGGCAGGCGGATTTCTGAGTTCGAGGCCAGCCTGGTCTGCAGAGTGAGTTCCAGGATAGCCAGGGCTATACAGAGAAACCTTGTCTCGAAAAACCAAAAAGAAAAAAGAAAGAGAGAGAATACAAATTGGAGTTTTGACTTAGTCTGGTTCTTCCAGGAAAAGGAAGTGATATTTAGCTCCCCCCCTCCCCCGAAAAGGTGCTGGAGTTTTCTGCAAAGTCAAGGCCCGTAGTCTTGGGTGGAGGTTGGCGAGGAGACACGGTTTTCAGCAAATCTCAGTACCGTCACTGTACTCTTTAAGTTATGTCTCCCCCTGACAAGAGGTCACTTATCTTGGGTGTCATTGCTCTTAACATCTCTGTGGTAGATTCTCATCTAGTATGACCATTGCCTGCCCTTCCCCTACCAGGCTCCGTGCCTGTAGACGAACCCCTTTCGTACCCATCAGCGTATTTCCCAGTATCTAGTACCCACGATATGGGAAGTCCTCAGCTCATGTCTCCTGAATGGATATAAAAATAAAGTAATGAATGAGCAAGTGAATGAATGGAAGGGTGGACATTCCAGGTAGAAGAAGCAAGCACCAAAAGCCAATGCAGTGAAAGGGAGAAATGGGGGGCGGGGTCTGAGAAAATCAGAATTCTGGATGACTGGCAACTATGTGTGAAGCCATAGGGTGAGGGGGCTTAGACATTGGCCTTAGGACAGACTAGTGCTGCGAAGCTATCCTTTCCTTGAAGAGCCACTTAAGAAGGGTGGGGACAATGGGTGCAAACATTTCTTGGGGTGGGGGGAACTCCCTCACACAATGGAAGGCATGGGACTTGTGAGTTGGCTTCGAAGAAGTTTGACTCCCAGCTCTGCTACCTGCTCAATGGCTTAGGTCGGTGAACTTCTCAGAAGTTCCTCCATTGGCCACAAAAATAAGAGCAGTCAGATCCAGAGACTGAAAAGCTAAATGAAATATTTTTTTTAATAAAGGTCTGAAATAGTGCCTGTCATACAATAGGTACCCGGTAAGTGTGAGTCCTTCATGGATTACGAAGAGACTTAACCCTGGGCTGTGTGAGTTGAGGAAAGCTGCTCGCCGCAAGTGAAATTTGAGGTGACCACTTAAGGATCTGAGATTCTATTTTATTGAACAAAAAGAGAGAGCAACGTTCAGAAAAGTAGGCAATAGCCAAAGACATCACTGTGCTGGGTTCTGTGGCTGAGCAGAGGGTCAGCTCAGATGCAGTCTCTGAGAGCTGTGATCTTCAAGTCTGTGCAGTACATGCTCCTCTCAGACTGCATGTATGTGCACGCATGCACACGCTTAAGCCTCAGCAAAACCCAAACAAAGCACACTGCCCACACTAGCTTGGGAACTTGGCAGAAACAACCACAGCAGCCCCGGCATAGGGTAGCCTTGGGTATGAAATAACCAGGAAGGCAGAAGGAAGGGGAGAACATATGTTCAAAAATAAACACTGCCTCCTGCTAAATGGTCTAGAAAGCATCTGTAAGAGGGGCTCTGGGCTCTGGGGTTTCCAAGGATGGTTAGTACGGGAATGTTTTGTCTGTACAGTTGAGGCTGGGGGCTTCCACATCCTGCCCACTGCCACATCTGGGGAAGTCATCTGTGCTAGGCTGATGGCTCCCTCAGCTCTTCTGCTTTAATGGCTCGTGGTGCCGCAAGAAGTGGCCCTGTAATGGCCATTCCAGGCAGCCATGGGGAAGGGTCCGGAGCAGGCCCCAAGCAGCCCGTTTGCTTTTTCCCCATGGGAGACCACATACCACACCACCTTTCCCTCTCTCTGCCTAGGTGAACAGCTGGGGGTGGGGGTGGGCAGGGACTAGGGGGCGCTGGTGTTTGGAGTTGGTTACCGCTTGGTCTTGCTGTTTGCTCTCTGTCCCCTTCCAATGACCCTGGATCTGTGTCCAGCATCCTTTTCTTTTCTTTTTTTTCTTTTTTCTTTTCTCTTCTCAGGCAGCTCTGTCTCCGTAAAAGAATGAGATTCAAGGTTATGAGGTCAATACCATGACCAAGTGGTATAGAAAAGGCAAACACACCACGTTTTGAAAGAACTACTTGGTCCTGTGTAGCATGACCCTAAGGAAGGATGTAAGGGGACAAGGTGGAGGCCGCTGAGGGGCTCTAACAGCCCCTACTATCCCTGAGCCCCCCGAAGACCCAAGAGGACTCACTAGGAATTTCTGCCCTCCACCCTAGGTACCCCCACACTCTAAGTCTGGGAACTGCAGGTGCAGATAAGCCTTGCCTCCGCGGCTCTCCAACAGGGGTTAGTTAATGATGCTATCCCCTGGCCTTGCTGACAGCCAAGAGAAAAACCTGGGGTACCCCAGAGGAGGGGTGCATGCAGACATCTGAAGGTTGTGAGAGCTAAGATTCCCCACCCCTCCCCTCTCCTCTGTTGATGTCCCCAGCAGTAACAGCCTGACTGGCGTAGGGACCCAAAAGTACAAGGGGAGAAACCAGAGGGGAGGGGGTGGGGGGGGTGCTCAAGCTGCTCTTGGCCAGGGCTCATAAAGCTGCAGGTGTGAGATGTTGTTATTTAGTCTAGAGCTTGGTATGTGACAGCCGGGGCCCTCTCTCCCGCGAACTGCGGTCCAGCCCCCCCAACCCCTCCCACCCCCGCCTTCTCTACTGGCCAGATAATTAGTCCATTACGACTCTCCCACCTCGGGTGGGTGGGGGCAGGGTGAGAGCCCACCCTCGGTCTCCTTGTAATTCAACTTCCTGTGTTTTATGGAAGCAGGCTGTTGGGGGCAGAGTGAAGGGCTGGTCCCTCGGCTGGGCCAGCCTCTTCCTCAGCTCCCAGCCCCCACACACCCCCTGACACCGATCCCTGGTTGCCGTGGTGACCAAATGTTATTTCTCAGCTTCATATTCCAACTAATTTGTAAAAGTTTTTACACCTCTTACCTGCCTAAAAAAAAAAAAAAAAAAAAAAATGACTGCAGGTCGGGCGTATGTCTTCCCATGTCTTGCTCCGCCATCTCTTCCTCCGCATATCTCCTCTGTCTCTCTCTATTTTTATTACACGCTTATCGCCTTTTTCCCTCCTGCTTTTGAAATTGATTTCCTTTCCTTTCTCCCCCTATTCAGGACCTAAACGCTGAATGTTCGATATTTCATTTGAGACCGCTAATCGCATTACTGCCCTTGACGGTTTACAGATATCATATTATGGGCGCAAATTTGGCAAATTATTAGCGCTGTAATGTATAGCTTGTCAGAGGTATTTAAGACGCTAAGAGCCCAAGGCTTATCGGGGTTAGCAGAGAGCCCTCGTTGAGCTTTTGAAATGCAGAGAGCCAGTTATAAAACACACTGTGACTCTCTTCAGCTGGAGGAAAAAAAAAAAAAAGGAAAAGAGAAAAAGAGAAAGAAAAAGGGGGAAAAAAATGTCACCCGTCTATCAGAGGTTTCCAGGGCTGATAACAAGCAAAATTCTTCTCTGTGGGTTTCGCTGGAAATGTGAGAAGCTTTTAAAACATTTCTCAAGCTGTCTGGAAAAGGAAAAAAAAAATCTTTATTGAAAGGATGTAGCAATCCTTTTTACTGTGGCCTATTTATCTCTGGGGAAAAAGCTGTAACAAGAAGATCCCCTACTGGCCATCAGCCGGTGTCAGGGCCTGCCTGGCTTTGGTGACAGGACTTTGGTGTGGAGGACTTGCTGAGAGAGAGTGGAGCCACCTTTGGCAAAAGGGGGAGAGACTGCAGGCCTGGTGCAAGCCTCTGGAAGCAGCATCCAGCACACCGAGCTGGGGGCTCAGGGGGCAGCAAATGATAGATCAGACTCTTTTGGAATGAAAGGCTGATTGAACCAACAAACAAATGAGACATGTTAGCACACACAGCCTTGAAGCCCCTACCCCTCCTTGGCTGACCCACCAGTGTCCTGTACCTGTGCATGCTACTGGTGCCCTAAGAAGTTACCTCTGCTGAAGCTCTGTCCTTTGACCCTGGTATGCAAGCTGCTCTTTTGAATCGCTTCGAAATGACCCTCTCCGCCTTCTTGCTGTGTCATCTGCTGATGGCATCTCTCTGTTCAGCATGAGCATGGCCGCTTGCTCTGGTGCCCTGCCGATCCCTTCTCCCATCTTCTATCTCCTTTCTGTGATACAAATCTCCATCGAGGTAATACCGACACCCAGGTGGACCTTCCGAGCCCTGAGATCCTCTGCTCTGGGGCCCTCATCTTCAGCAGAGGACCGTGGAGACACAGCCCCACCCCCTCGCTAGAAGCCTTCTATGAAATGCCTCCACCTGAGAAACCCTGAATTCAGAAATGTCTGTCTTCAACCAGAACCTTCTAGCCTTGCCTCCGTCCTACTCCCTCACTCCCACTTGATCTGCTTTGTGACCTCACCTAGACCTTCAATTCCTGGACCATTCCTAATTTAACAAGCCCCTCATTCTCCTCCTAGCCTCGCTTCCTCTTCTACCCAACCTTGACCCTTTGATCAATCTCTTTAAGAAACATATTCATGCAATTGCCTTGCCCCTTCTGCCTTTCTGTTCCAGGTCTTTGCCTCTCTCAGATCCCAGGTCCATGGAAGCCTTTGCATCTTTTTTTTTTTTTTTTTTATCATGGCCTGAGATGCTCGCTTAAGAAGCTGCATCTCCATTCCAGTGGTGTCAAGGCCAACTGGGCCCAGAATGCTTCTCACCTATTGTGTTGAGTTTTTTGTTTTTTGCTAACAGCAGTTTTAGTCCTTCCTCCCTATTAGTAATAATAATTATTACTAATTATATAATAATTATTATTATAACAATAAGAACAACAACCTTAACTTTCATGCACCTATTTCCCTCATTCTCTGTAGACAAATTCATTTCCTGGATCTCAAAGTGAACTAGAGATCAGAAGTGCTTCTCACCCCCCCTCCCCCCACTGCTCCCCCTCTCCCATCCTTGACTCTGGCAATAGTTTTCACTGACTTGTAACCCGGACAGCTATGACCCTTCCACCCACCCTTCTTGCCTTTGTTTTTCTTTCTGCGGCAGAGCTCAGACTTGAGCCTTGTACTTACACTATGCAATACCTCTAGGTCTGAGGCACACCCTAGCTGCTCATCATTCCTTGACCCACCTGTTTGTAATTGCCCTATGCCTCAGGCCTTCCTTGGTGTCTTAGCTTCTTACGTCCGCCATCTTGCTCTTTTCCTTTACTGACAGTATTGATCAAGGGCAGTCGTACCATGCCTCAGTTTCCCCAGCCTCCTATTCCATTTGGCCCATCTTGGCTTGTGTTCTGTCTCACTGACTTAACTAGCGGTGTGCTCTTCCATCCACTCTCCAGACCCTGTTTTCCCTTAGCTTTTTTGGTTCTGATTTGGACTCCTTCACATCTTTTCCACTTCCCTTCCGTGTGGTTTCCCCTCCAGGGCTGCTGCCATCTGCCAGCAGGCTTTGCTTCTCAGTGTCCACCCTGGGAGAGCACATCCTTGCCTGTGGTTCCATCTGCCATTTAAACCATGATCACTGGCCTGGGCACAGTGGGAGACTCCTGAGCTTCAGGCCAACTCTCTCTCTAGAGTCCTTGCTAAGCAACCAAGACTCAACATGTTCAGAGCATCCCGGTGTTTCTCCAAGTCTGTAACTTCAAAGATCTCTGGAAGGCATCCCATCAAACTGATAAGCAAAAACTTGGCCCCACCTAAATGTTCCCTTCTCTTCCCCTTATTTGTCTTTTTTTGAAAGGATTGATTTATTTATTTTATGTATGTGAGTACACTGTTGTTATCTTCAGACACACCAGAAGAGGGCATTGGATCCCCATTACAGATGGTTGTAAGCCACATGTGGTTGCTGGCAATTGAACTCAGGACCTCTGGAAGAGAGGAGTAAGTGCTCTTAACTGCTAAGCCACCTCTCCAGCCCTGTTTGTCTTTTTGTAAACCTAAAAATAAAACAAAATCTAGGGAGACTGAGAAAAAGAAAGTCTCCTGCTTTATATCTCATATCAAGATAAATTTCAGATGCATTAAAAAGCTAAGTGTGTGGGGCTAGGGACACAGCTCACTTGTAGTGTACTTGCCTAGGATGAATGAAGTATGATGGTTCATGCCTGTAATCCCAGTACTTGGGAAGTGGAAGCAGGAGGATCAGATGGTCATCTTCACTGAAATAATAAATTTAAGGTCAACCCAAGATACATGTTTAAAAAGGTTAAATTCAGGGTATAAAGCCATCTGTAAAACAGTGAAGGACAGCTACTGCTAGCAACAATTGAAGGCACATGTCACCTGTGAACAATTTACAGTAGACAAACAAACAAACAAACAAAAAAGCCGGGCAGTGGTGGCGCACGCCTTTAATCCCAGCACTTGGGAGGCAGAGGCAGGTGGATTTCTGAGTTCAAGCCCAGCCTGGTCTACAGAGTGAGTTCCAGGACAACCAGGGCTACACAGAGAAACCCTGTCTCAAAAAACCACGGGGGGGGGGGGGGCAGAAACAGTAAACATTGACAAACTTTGACATTCTTGTTTTGTTTTGTTTTTGTTTTTCTAGACAGGGTTTCTTTGTGTAGTCCTGGCTGTCCTGGAACTCACTCTGTAGACCAGGTTGGCCTTGAACTCAGAAATCTGCCTGCCTCTGCCTCCCAAGTGCTGGGACAAAAGGCATACACCACCACTGCCCTGCCTGGTTTGGTTTTTTGAGACAAGGTTTCTCTGGTAACAACTCTGGCAATCCAGGAACTTGCTTTGTAGATCAGGCTGGCCTCGAACTCACAGAGATCTGCCTGCCTCTTCCTCTCAAGTACTGGGATTAAAGCCATGCATCAACATACCCAGGTATCAAGTGATAATTTAAATCATAAAACTTAATGCTAATCAGGGTAGAGTTAGACAGGCATTCTTTTTTTTTTTATTGATTTATCTATTTATTTATTTTATGTATATATGAGTACACTGTCACTGTCTCCAGACACACTAGAAGAGGGCATTAGATCCAATTATAGATGGTTGTGAGCCACCATGTGGTTACTGGGAATTGAACTCATGACCATTGGAAGAGCAGCCAGTGCTCTTAACCACTGAGCCCTCTCTCCAGCTCCTAGACAGGCATTCTTAGCTCCCATTGGTGAAAAGCACATATTCATTATAACTTTTATAAAAACAGTTTTATAACATGTCACAAAAGATTTAAAATATCTGTCCTTTATTTTAGTGATTTCATTGTTAGACTTTATTTTTAAAGCAATAATTGATATGTAGTCAAAGTTTATGCATAAGGTAATAATTTTAGTATTATTTATAGCTGGAACAATCTGTCAACAGCCTAAATGTTTATACCAGGGCAATGGTTAGATCATTTATAATGTACATTCAGGGTGAAATACAGTTCCACCACTCAGAATCATGTTTAGAGGCTGAGCTTGGCAGTGCACCTTACAATGAGACAGTAGGATTCCCCAAGGCATGCTGACCAACCAGGCTCCCTGAATTGGTGACTCCTGGGTTCAGTGAGAGACTCTGTCTCCAAATAAGGTAGTGAGAAATAGGGGGAATATATCCAGTGTCTGCTTCTGGCCTTCACAGGTGTGTGCACACATGCAAATGCCACACACAAATAAATAATGCTGAGGCTGGAGAGACGACTGAGTAGTTTCGAGCACTTGTTCTTGCAGAGGACCCAGAAGCAGTTCCCAACACCTACATGGTAGCTCACAACCATCAGTGACTCAAGTTCCAGGCCATCTGATGCTTTCACCTGACCTCTTTTGGCATCAAGTACACATGCAATGCACATATATAGATGCAGACCAGACACTCACTCATATACATAAAATAATAAATATTTCAAATTAAAAATAAATAAAATTAAAATAAATAAATCATGTTATGATCCAGGCATGGTGGCACACAACTGAAATCTCAACACTCAGGAGGCAGAAAGAAAAGAATTGCCACGAGCCACGTAGGTTGTCTCAAAAATTGAACACGCGTGCGCGCGCGCACACACACACACACACACACACACACACACACATACACAGAGCTTTTGAAAGATGTTTTAGCAGAGATCCTAAAGACACTGCCTAGAATTACACTAACATATTGGTAGTGAGAGGTAGGGCTGTAGTCACTTATTTTTCATCTTTAGAGTTCTCTTGGTTTTTAAGAATTATCTACAAAGGATATATCATTGGCCCCATTCATCCTGAGTGTCTCCTGACTGCTCTTTCCATCTCTTTTCTTCTGTCTGGAATGTTTTACAAACACAAGTGTGACCCTGTGGCTTTCCTTCATTCCCTGCAAGCTTCCTGGAGCCCTCAGAGTAATCGAGGGTCCTCAGTAAGCTGCATGGAATGCCTCCCTGTCTCATCTACTGCTTCTCTAGTCTGACCTCTGGAATCCCTCCCCTTTGCAGCGGCACCCACTGGGTGCCAGGACTGTGCACACCTCGTCCCTTCTGTCCAGTGTTTTCTTACTTCTCTTTTCCATCTACAAGAGGTTTCTTCAAGTCCCAGGTCAGTGTTGTCTCCCTGCTAAGACTCATCCGCTGCCAACACTTGTTCTGGCTGTTGTGGTGCCAAGCATGTGGCAGACCTTAGTCGTAGTAAGCTGTCCTGAAGCCTTAGGAACTCAGTGGCCAAAGGGCGTCCTGTTTTGTTTTGTTTCTTTTCTTTTGTGTTTTTGTTATTGTTTTCTTGTGGGGGGGAGGTTATGGGGTTTGGTATGTGTGGTGTGTGTGGTGTGCACGTACGTGTATGGTGTGATGTCTGTGCATGTATATGTGTATGGTATGTGGTGTGTGTGGTATGTATATGTCTGTGTGTGTCTGTGTGGTATGTGTCTGTAAGGTTTAAGCCCAGGCTGCCTTGAACCTGTGTCCTCTTTCTTCCTTACTCTGACAAAGCTGAGAATTTTGTAAAGTTTCTTTCTGCTCAGAATAATAGAGGGGAGGAGGGAGAAGAGGAGCCATGGCATCTCAGGACTGAGAGAGCTCCTAGATTAATCTACAGGGTGGGTAACATCTGCAGGCTGTAGGATATAGCTCAGTAGTTCAGCACTTACCTGCCATATGCAAAGCCCTGGGTTCAGTCTTTGGCAAAAAGTTATCTGATTCCACCCACATGTTTTAATCCTTTTAGGGCCTGTTATTGTCTAGTCTGTCCTTGAATCTCTCTCATAATGAGTAACTCATTACTCTTTAAAACAGTCCTTCTTAAGATGTCCTCTGCCTGTTACAAAGGTGTTTTCGTAAAATGAATCCAATTTTAGAATAAGCCTGAATTAGCTTGACTTCTGTTCTTGGTTTCTTCTTGGGAGACACAAAAGCCGTGTATCTCCTTTCTCTCTTGACCATTTATAAGCCTCCTTGGGTTGCTGCTTGTCTTCTCTGAGGTTAATACCTCTGTCTTGCTTTTTTTCTCAGTATGCAGCCCTGTAACTCACCATGCAGACCAGGTTGCCCTTGAACTCACGGAGATCCTCTGCCTCTGCTTCTGTTTTGCTCTTTGCTGGGCCAGTCATGATTCATAATAATCTTTAAAATTGTTTACATTTACTCATTTGGGGGGTGCTTGTGTGCCAGGGCACAGACGAGGAGGTCAAGGGATAACTTTTGGGAATTGGTTCGCTCCTTTCAACATGTGGGTTCTAGGGATCAAACTTAAGATTTTTCAGGTTTGGCTACAAGAGCATTTACTTGGTGAACCATATCATTTAAAAAAATATTATTATTATTGTTTATTTACATGTACATCTGTGTACGTCTGGATATGTACATGTGCCCAAAGTTAGGGGCATCTCTTGGATGCTGGAGTTCCAAGCAGCTGTAAGCTGCCTGATATGGGTGCTGGGATTTGAACTCAGGTCCTCTGCAAGAAGAGTACATTCTTAACCACTGAGCCATCTCTCCAGCCCCCGCCTAACAATTTTTAGCATGTATAAAAGCTCTATGGCTTACAGCAGACTTTCACGTGTCTAGATGGAAGCTTCCTGAGAGGATCACAACAGGGCAGAACAAGGCAAGAGCTGCTCACCCATAGGATTTCAGCTCTCCACCATTTGGCCATGTCTGTCCTATCTGGTTCTTATGTGGGTCTTTATATCCAAACTCAGACCTTTATGTTAATTATTAATAATATCATTGCCATCTAGGTACTAGAGATGAACATCAGATACACAGATGCAGGCCGTTATTACTTGGCAGAACTATGGGTAGGCGTTGCTGCTTTTATTTTGTAGAGAAACTGAAGTGAGAATGAGAAAAGGTAACAAGCCTCCCCGTGTTGAATAGCTTATGAGAGACAGAACTGTTTCCTGGCTTCAAAGCCCATGGTTCTTTTTCTACTTTTTTTTTTTTTTTTTTTTTTAATTATAACAATGTGTCCTTCAAAGGGAACTAAGGGATAAAACTGTCTGACTTTGGCGCTTGCTGCTCCAGGAGGTTGTGCAAGGAGCTGCATTCCTTACTTCAGTAAATCCCCACAGCAGACCTGTGTGAGCCGTTGGTGGCCTTCTTGCAGTCTACCTAAACTCCTGTAGTCGGGGATAGCCCAAAGCAGAGTTGTTACTGAGGCGTGGAGCAGCTGCAAGATCGGGAATGGAGTTCCAGCTTCCAGTGAGATGGGAGAGGAGCTACTGACTCTGTAAGGATGAGCCAAAGTAGGGCAGTCTCAGGACCTAGTCAGTCTCTGCTGCTTCCTCAAGGGCAGACTGAAAAAAAGAAAAACAGGTGACAATACAGAGAGCCTTTAAAGTCACAGACATGGTGTTCCCACTTTGGTCTCAGAGGGGACTGTCTGGCCTCCAGTGCCTAAAAGGAGGTTTTATTAGTTAGCCTTCTGTTACTGTAACAAATGACACTGACAGTCAGCTTATAGGGAGAGAAGGTTTGGTCTTGGCTCTCAGTTTTCAAGGTTTTGGTCCATGTTTGGATGGCTCTGTTGTTCTTGGGCCTATAGCAAGCAGGAGGTATATTGTGACAGAATGTATGACTGAGCAGGCCGCTCATCTCAAGGTCAGGAAGCAAAGAGGAGAAGAGAACAAGCTTGAGGTCTCACTAGCTCCTTCAAAGGTACCCAGAAGAACTCCTACTAAGCCCCACTTCTTAAAGTTTCCACTACCTCCCAAAGGTCACTAAGCTGTCTACACATAGGCTGTAGGAGGGCCTTGTGAACTGTGGCATTACTTAGAGGAGGAGCAAACTAAAGTCCCCCTGATGCTCTTGGT
This sequence comes from Montemys delectorum, assembly GCA_019843815.1. NCBI lineage: Eukaryota > Metazoa > Chordata > Mammalia > Rodentia > Muridae > Montemys > Montemys delectorum. Next base: position 25,722 of record JADRCD010215352.1, read on the forward strand.
TGGTATGTGGGTAGAAGTTTAAAGCCTCAGTTTCAACTGGTACTCCCTTAATCTCAGCTGGTGCTCCCTAAGCCTCAATTGATGCTCCCTCAGTCTCAGCTGATACTCCCTCAGTCTCGATGCTCCCAAAGTGTGTAGCAAATGAAAGCCCATATTTAATGCTTCTCTAGAGCCAGGTTTTGTATAAGTAGATATGACTATAAAAAAAAAAAGACATCAATAATACCCTTACCCTGAAGAGGTTCAAAAGCCACTGACGACAACATAGAGGTAAATACAGGGTACTTTGGGTGGATAAAGGGTCTCTTAGATCATACTGGGACTGGAGTGTCAACAAAACCCCCTGTAGGAGTTTTGTTTATGCCCAAGCCAGTTGAAAAGATGACATCTGAGAAGGGTGTGCGTTCCAGCGGAAGGGTCAAAATGAGCCAAAGCAAAGAGATGAGAGTTTGGTGAGTGACACTAGACCCAGTTCTGTGCTGTGTGTGCGTGGTGTGCAGGCCGTGGTACAGGAGAGGAGGCTGAAGCCAGAGGTCACTGTGCACTCTGTGGGAATGTCAGTCACACCAATCGAATACTTCTCTATCACCACTGTCATCACCCCGCCATCTGAATGGCGGCTCAGTCATAAAATTTGCAACTGTAAGTGGGAGGGGACTGTAATCATCAGCCTAGACCCTGAGTGTCAAAGCTCCACCGTCAAGTGGTCACTTCTGTGGACGTCTGTGGTTGGATGTGGATGTGCAGACTCTAAAGTGGAGAGAAGCCTGGAGGTGTAGCTCGGTTGGCAGTGTGCTGGTCTAACGTGCACAAAGCCCTGGCTCAATCCCTCCATGAAGTGAGTATGATCCCAGCACTCAGAAGGATCGGAAGTTCAAGGTCATCTTCAGCTACATAATGAATTTAAGGCTACCCAGAGCTATCTAAGATCCTGCCCTATCCTGCACACATAAAGTGTGTGAGCCAGGTGTAATCATAGCACACAACTGTAATCCCAACACTTGAGAGAAAGCAGGAGAGAGTTCGGGCCAGCTTTGGTTATACAGTAGAACCCAGTCTAAAAAAAAAATGGATCAATTAATTACTTAAAAGATATAAAGAGCTGAGACAACAAAGACATATATCTGGGATAGAAATATGCTAAATATTTTAAATGTTAGGCTTTTTTAATTATTCAAAGGTGGAAAAGCAACTGAATGGAGCGGGTTGTATGTGACCAAGAACAACTCAAGAGTAGCTGAGCTTGAGGCACTGTGCATCCCCTCTATTCCTAGGTACACGGTCCATGGAGGAGGTGGGTTCTTCTGAGAAATGTGTTTACTATCAGGGTGCTTGGAGGGAGCTCAGAGACCAAGACAAATGGTCTTAAAATGTGGCTGTCACTTGTGAATGAAGAGATCCAATCCTGGCTCACTAAAAGGCAGATGAATCTCAGACGTAGATCC
>JADRCD010215353.1:0-18868 GCA_019843815.1 Montemys delectorum
GCTTTTTCCTGTTACTATTATGTAGTCTAATGATTCCTGGGCATTATCCCACTATTGGGTAGATTTTCTGCAGATCAACATAAAGGTATACAATAGTAGTAATGCTGGTAGACAACTCAATCATTTGATCATTTCATAATTCCTGATAATGATTTTATAGATTTCCTAAATTTATATAATTATTTTTCAGCACTCCAATAGTTGCAAACAAGCCTCTGTAATCGTCATGTGTCATGGGCTAATTGCACTAGGGTAAGAAAGCAGACTTGGAAACAAATTGAAGACCAAGGAAAACATTCCTTCTAGGCTAGGAACAAGACCACTATCTGGTAACTAAAGTTCATAAACTGGGAATGGACAATTTATTGTAGGTGCAAGAACAGAAAATAAAGTATTGACTTGTTTATCTATACAAATATTAAAAACTAATGAGACACAAGGTATATTATTTGCCTTTTGACAAAATCATGCTAACTTACAGAAATCAATCTTACAGTTTTTCACAAAATTGGAAATAGTTCTACTTGAAGACCCAGTGATATCTCTCCTGAGCATATGATCAAAAGATGTTCTACCCTCTCACAAGGACACATGCTCCACTATGTTCATAGCAACCTTATTTGTAATAGCCAGAAACTGGAAGCAACCCAGATGTTCCTTACCTGAAGAATAGATAAAGAAAATATGCATTGTTTACACAGCGGAATACTATTTAACTATTAAAACAATAACATCATAAAATTTGCAGGAAAATGGATGAAACTAGCAAATATCCTGAGTGAGGTAACCTATAGGTGAACCAAAATGACATGCACAGTATCTACTCACTGATAAGTGGATATTAGCCAAAAAGTACAGAATACCCATGATGCAATCCAGAGACCCTAAGAAGTTAAACAAAAAGGAAGAGGACCAACTGAGAAATCTTAAATCCCATTTAGAAGGGGGAACAAAATAATCATTGGAGGTAGAGGGAAGGAAGGACCTGGGTAAGAGAGGAGAGGGGAGAGGAAAAGGGAGACAGAATCAGGTATGGGGCAGGGAGACAGGAAAGAAGTTCAGAGGGCCAAAAGGATGAATAGAAATATGCAGCTGCCAGGAATGGGAGGTGGAGGAAAACCTCTAGAATGTCCTAGAGACCTAGAATGAGGGATGATCCTAGAACTCAAAGAGTATAGCCTTAGCCAAAATGTTCAAGAGTGAGGAATGGAACCTGAAGAGACTAACTCCAGGGCTTCCAGTAGTGGGATGGGGACACCAACTCAACTTCAAAAATTTTTACTCAGAATTGTTCCTGTCTAAAAGAAATTCAGAATGAAACAGAGACTGAAGGAAAGGTGGAGCAGTGTCTGGTCCAACTTGGGATCCATCTCATGGGTGGACACCAAACCCTGACACTATTACTGATGCTATGCTGTGCTTGTAGACAAGAGCCTAGTGTGGCTGTCCTCTGAGAAACTATTAGCAACTAACTGAGACAGATACAAATACTCATAGACAAGCATTGGACTAAGGTTAGGACCCCTATGGAAGAGTTAGGGGAAAGATTGAAGGAGCTGAAGGAGATAGCAACCCCATAGGAAGACCAACAGTGTCAACTAACGTAGACCCCTGGCTCACAGAGACTAAGTCACCAACCAGAGAGCAAACATGGGCTAGTTCAAGACACCCTCCCCTTGCCCTACCCCATCCCAGGCACACACACACACACACACACACACACACACACACACGTATATGAGGACTGCATTGTTTGGCCTAAGTGGGAGATAATGAGCCTAATTCTATAGAGACTTGATGCCCCAGGGAAAGGGGTTGGGGGGCATCTTCTCAGAGGCAAAGAAGATGGGGGATAGGGTTAAGAACTTGGAGGGGCAACATTTAGGATATAATAAATAAAACAAAAAAGCAAAAAAAGAACAATGCTATATGGATAGCATAAGCTTTGCTCATATGTCATTGTACAATAGAACATAATTTTTTTCTTACATGATCTATTTATTTTGAGATGGTTAAAAAAGTAGGATATATAACTAAACAGAGAATTGTTAACCAAAGAATACCAAATGGCTGAGAAGCACCTAAAAAAATGTTCAACTTCCTTAACCATCAGTGAAGTACAAATGAAATCAACTCTGAGATTCCATCTTACATTCATGAGAATGGCTAAGATCAGAAACTCAAGGGGCAGCACATGCTGGTGAGGTTGTGGAGTTTCCATACTTCTGGTAGGAGTGCAACCTTATACAAGCACACTGGAAATTATTTTGGCAGTTTCTCAGAAAATTGGGAATAGTTCAACATCAAGACCCAACTATACCACTCCTGGGCATATACACAGTAGATGGTCCACTATCCCAGAAGGATACTTTCTCTACTATGTTCACAGCAACCTTATTTGTAATACCCTGAAATGGAAGCAACCCAGATGTCCCTCTACTGAAGAGTGGATAAAGAAAATGTGGTTCATTTACAGAATGGGATACTACTGAGCCATTAAAAACAAGGACATCATGAATTTTACAGGCAAATGGATGGAACTAGAAAATATCATTCTGAGTGAGGTAACCCAGACCCAAAATCACATGCATGGTATATACTCACAAATACATATAATATCATATAAGTGGATATTAGCCATAAAGAACAGGATAATCACACTATGATCAACAGACCCTAAAAAGCCTAATAACAAGAAAGACCCAAAGGAGGATGGTTGAATCTTTCTCGGAAGGGGAAAGAAAATAGATATAGGAGATTGATGGTAGGAAGGAACTGGGAGGGAAAGTGGATAGGGAGGGGAGATGGGCAGGAGGCAGGATCAGATATAAGGAGAAAGGGGAGAAAGAAGGAAAAGAGGTGGTTAGGATGGGTGGAACAATCTAGGACATGCAAGAGACCTGGAGTGGGAGGAAGCGCCAGGGCGACTACAGGTGGGGAGGGAGGCTGCTCTAGCTGAGACTCCTAGCAGTGGGTGGTATGGATCCAGAAGTGGCCACTTCCTCTAGCTGGGCAGGACTCCCAGTGGAGGGATTAAGGACAGTAACTCACACATAAAACCTTTGAAGTAAAAAGTGTCCTGCCTACAAGAAGTACAGGGACAAAGACAGAGCAGCGATGGAGGGTATGGCCAACCAATGACTGCCCTAAATTGAGACCCACTCCACGGGGCAAGAACTAATCCCTGACACTCTTAATGATACTCTATTATACTTGCAGATAGGAGCCTAGCATAACTGTCCTCTAAGAGGTTCCACTCAGCAGCCAATGAAAAGAGATGCAGAGATCCACAGCCAAACATTAGATGGAGCTCGGGGAGTCTTAGAGAAGAGTTGAAGGAAGGATTGAGGGAGTCAAAGGGGACAGGTCCTCCACAGAAAGACTAACAGAGTCGCCTAGCCTGGACCCTTGGGGGCTCCCTGAGACTGAACTACAAACGAAAAATGAGCAAGGGCTGCACCCAGGGCCCCTGCACATATGCAGCACATGTAGCATATGAGCAGCTAAATCTTGACGCAGGTCTCCCAATAACTGGAGCAGGGGCTCCCCTAGAGTCTGTTGCCTGCCTGCATGGCTGCCTGTGGATCTGGATCCCAGAAATGGTCTGCCTTCTCTGTGGGAGAGGATGCCCTTAGTATGCCTAGTCTTTCATTGACTTGGTGTGCAGGAGTGGGTTGGAAGTGGGGTTAAGGGGAAGTCCCCCTTCACAAAGGAGAAGGGAAGATTACAATGGGGGCCAGGGGGGGGTTGATATTGAGATGTAAGGTGAATCAATAGATAAATTTAATTAGAAAGAAAAAAAAGCAAGCAAGCAAGCAAAGAGCAGAGGAAATTCCAGCATGGGGATGGGGAGGTGGACATGAAGTCATACCTCTAGCTAAGAGCTGTTGGCAATTGATCACTGCTAGAAGGGGAAGGATTAGTTTTCTTTAAGAGTATGACCTTGGCAGGTTGACAACACTGCAGTGCTGCTCATGAAGCTGTTATGGGCAGCATCAACTGTACTCAATACGTTACAAAAGGACAAGAGTACACAAAGCTGGCTAGGTAGGAAGTTGGAGATGGATCTGGGAGGAGCAGGGGAGGGGATAAATATAATTATAATATACTTTACAAAGTTCTCCAAAAACTAATAAATATTAGAAAAAAAGAAAATAAGTATTAATTCCTGATCCTGTATACTTATGCACTGATGATTGATTGCTGGTGGAAGGCATAAACTAGCCCAGACCCCATGGAAGTTTTCTTCTTTTTCAGAAAACAAACAAACAAACAAACAAACAAACAAACAAACAAACATATTTAAAGACTGAGACAGACAGATCTACTCCTGTGTATTCCCCTGGAAGACTGGGAGATAATACAACACAAAGATACTTTCACATCAGTGTTCTTTTTGTTTTTTCAGCACTGTTCACAATAGCCAGGTCATAAAACAAACCTAGTTATCAAACAGAAGAGTAATAGATAAGGAAAAGGTGGTATATGCACATAATGAAAAATTTTCAGCCATATAAAAGAAACAGAGTTATGTCATTGGTAGGCAAATGAATATAACTATAAAGAATCTTATTAAGTAAATTAATTCATTAAGACAAGTATCCAATTTCTAACATTTGTGGTTCCTACATTTAATATGGATTCTTAAAACCATGCATGTGTTTATGACACCAAACTATCCAGGGGGAACAAAGGGAAATAATGGGAGAGGAAGAAGTAAGGATAAGAGTGGGAGAGTATAGAGGTGAATATGTTGAACATATATTATATACTTGTATGAATAATTTAAAAATGAAATAATAAAAAAATAAACGTACAGCAACACACATACAATGCTGAACACAACATCCCCTGTTCATTCAGTAGGCTATTAGTTCTTCATAGAATTAATCCTCACTCATCCCTGGCTCAGTTATGAGTCTTTATTAAAGTGCTAGTTCCTCCAGGAAGTCTGCCTAGAGCCTCAGCAGCAGACTTATATGGTCTTTCTTCTCTGCTTCTCTCTTATACACTTCTCTCTTATACACTTCTCTCTTGTGCCTTTAGAAACACTTATCTGGAACATATTAAAATGCTATGCTTGCATGTATGTGTTGTGGGGCTTAAAGGTCATTTGACTGGAAGAATAAGAAGAATCAATAGGCTCCATGTGCAAGTATTTACTTTCAAAGAACTTACAATCTAGTGGACATTAATAAAGTAACTCCCGTGTAACTTTGGAGATTATAGAGCAGTAGACCTTTGTAGTGCAAAAGAAATAAAAATTTGGACTGTTCTGGATTATGTTTTATATAGTGAGATTCACATGATTTTGACTGTTTTTGTCTTCTTCAGATACTCTGCTTCATTTTAAGTTACCAGTGATCATGTTCAAATTGATAGATACTATTATCAATGGTGGTGGTCTAAGAACTTGCGGTTTCAGTTTTACTTCCTCTCTAATGACTAATTAGGAGATTTTCATTGGTTACTTTCACCAAACCAATTGGATTTTAGTGGCAATTCCCTGGGTCATATGAACAAAATTGGCAAATCTAGGCTTTCTAGCAGCACCTGGTCATTAATTTCCACACTAATTAATGTCCTCTTTTATTTGATCAGCTTTTTCTATAATAGCAGTTGTGTATGCCAGAAGTTAGTTATTGGGGAATTCTCTGGCTGGATGATGCTGCCTTTTGGAAATAGGTATGTGAAAGACGGGAGGGAACAGAGTTTATTTTATTTTATTTTATTTCTTCTTCTTTTCTTTTTTTTTCGGAGGGGAAACCAGGAAAGGAGATATTATTTGACATGCAAATAAAGAAAATATCTAATAAAAAAAAAGAAAGAAAGACAGAAGGAGCATGACAACAGAAAAAACTGGAGAAAAGCAGAGGGCAATAGATATTAACTTTTATCTTGTTTTTAAATCATTTAATTAATTAATTAGTTGATTGATTTAAAAAACCCTGTACCTTTAAAGAAAATTTGGTTTTAAGCATAGATGAGGATTTTTGAAGCCTAAGTATGATGTAGTAAAGGTTTTGCCATTAACTAATTTGAGAATCAAAGTAGCTATATAACTTATAAAAGTTGGAAGTCAGGACTCCTTGTTTTGATTTGTTTCTATGCTCACAGACAAGTTACCTAGAAATAATTAATATATTATAGTTCCCTGTGGCCTTTTTTGGGAAATAAAACTCAAATGATAGATATAAAAATAGAGCTAGAATAACTGTGTAAAAAAAAAGAGATATAAGAACCATAATTTGTTTTGAAACATTCCTGAATTTTTAATTTCAGAACCCTATCATTTACACACATATAAACATGGCTAGAATATTATTAAATGGGGGAAAATCAAGAATTTTCTAGGAATTATGTTTATTGAGGTTTTAGTTGTTTTTGTTTCCTTCCTAATTTCAGTTATCACACATAAAATACATTTAAATAATATCCATGGAAAAAACAAACCGGAATCTAGGTGCATAGAGATTGACATTATGAAAAATGAGTAACAACTGGAATGCTTCACTCTTGATACAGATAACCTAAAAACGAAGGAAAAATGGCAAAGAACTGAGTAGCAGAATTTCTGATATTGTTTGTGGAGAAATAGACATGTACACAGGTTAAACATGTGACCTGATAAGTTCATGTAAGAGCAGAGAAATATGCAGTATTGAAATGATGGCACATATGAATGGCATTAAAATAAATATTGCATTCTTACATAGGTAGTTTTATAAAAGTTAAACATTTTCTTGGTGTGCAGAGGGCCAGAAATTTGACTTCTCTAATTTTATAACTGAGGCAACCAATAATTTTACTTTCTTTAACTCTGAACTTCAAATGGGTAAGAATCTGTTTTAGGAGACAAAGTTCATGTAAATTTACAATATAGAATGATTTTTAGAAATGGAATGTAAGAGAGAGGTGGATCTAATTTTTATGGCCTTTAAATAAGACAATAAATAAAAGAAGGCAAGATTATAGTCAACAGATGTCCTGGAGGACTAAAGTAATTCAAATGTTCTTTTAGAATAAGCCCAAGTTTTGTGGAACAAAAGAAGTTCTGAGATCACTGAGCCCTCCAGGGGGCAACTCTTCAAGACTCAGAAGATACAAGTCCTGTGCATCTCAGTGTCTTTTGGTCAGTTCTTTGCCTTCCTTCCTTCCTTTTCCGATTAATTGTCTCAATTGTAAACACCATTTTTTTGGGGGTTGGGTGGGGTTCTTTAATTCTTTTTTTAGTTCTATTCTAGCCATCTTTATAATTGTTGGGCTATCTTAGGCCCCGTATTGTTTCCTAACATGAAAATTTCAGTTGCCCAAACACTTGCTGCTCTTTCCAGAAAGTATCCAGAAAAGAGAATTTATACATATCCACAAAACACACATCTGATTTTTGTTGTCTGAAACCTTGGAGCCATTACTATATTGTTTTGGGTGCATAGAAAAGTTATTTTGATGTGAGAGTTTTTATGCTTAGAAAGAAAAGCTTACTTTCTGTTATTTTGCTTTTGTTTTAGAGTTTTGATTTTTTTTTAGTTGATAAATTTGTCCTTTGTTACAGAAAAGCCTGTGTGGTCCTGTTTAGCCATGGGATTTTGCAGTATTCTGATAGAGGGTCTTTGTAATGGCCTATCAGGGCTTAAATGATCCTTGTTCCTGTTACCTCTTAGACCTCATCTACACGACCCTCATTTCCTGCACATTTATTTTCTTTAACCTCCTGTGGTTCTTTGGATATTGCAAATAAGTTAATATTTTAGAGTTCTTGCACTTGCTTCCATCAAATATCTCCCCAAATAACCTAGTGACTTCCTCACCATTCATTCATTTTCTCATGTTCCTTTTCATCTGAATGATGAGCAGGAGCTATCTCATGAGTCCCATTTTAGAAGCACAACCCCAATATTGCCTCCATTGCTCCTTGCTTAAATTTCCTACAGAATAAAGCCAGCATTTGAAATCTGGTCTTTTAGCCAGGCAGTGGTGGCGCACACCTTTAATCCCAGCACTTGGGAGGCATAGGCAGGTGGATTTCTGAGTTTGCAGCCAGCCTGGTCTACAGAGTGAGTTCCAGGACAGCCAGGGCTATACAGAGAAACTCTGTCTCAAAAAAAGAAAAAAAAAAGAAATCTGGTCTTTTAAGTGTCTACTTTTAATTATATATTTATATCTGTGAAAATTTAAATCTAGGAGATTAAATACTTTACGTTTTGCTTTTGTCTCTACTTACTATGTAAAATATTTCTTTGTACACAATGAATGGAATAAATTCATAGATATGAACTCTTTCAACTAAGTCATTAATCAACTAAAAAAAAACCTTTCTTTTTAAATCAACCAGCACGATTACAAAAGTATGCCAGGTATAAAGTGGGTGAATGGGTGGGTCATGAGGAAGATGTGACAGGTGAGGTGCTATTTGATTTGAATATAAAAGAAAAATGATGCTTTGAAATCACAATACTGAGAAAGATGATTCCTTTCTTGAACAACAAAATCAGAGCATTTTCTGTGCAATAGTCATTATCTCTCCTGTATATGTGGTAGATGAGACCAGTTGTTCTGACTTTAGTGAAAGGGTAGTTCACATCAAATGCACTTACTCTGCACATCAACATCTAGTGTTCTTGCTTTTGTGTTTGATCAGATGTGACATGTGTGCCAGTCGACTGGATTTCTTACAATTGCTTGTGTTAGAGATCTGCAGCAACTTTTTTTCCAGCAATGCTTTGTCATTTGTAACAAAAACACTTGTGGCCAACAGAATACCATTCAAATTTTGTAAAATGCTCAGGTAATGTTTGCCTTCCACAGTTAATTTACCTTTTCATAGCGAGTATGAATACACTATTAATATGAATATTCTCATTTTTCTCTTAGGTAACATTAAAGAAAACTTCTGATTTGGGCCAATGATTAGAACAAACCATACTGCAGTGTCTGAATTTGTGCTACTGGGGCTCTCAAATTCCTGGGAGACCCAGGTTTTTCTTTTCTTCTTTTCTTGTCTGTTCTATGTGTCCAGTTTGACAGGAAACTTCATCATAGTTGTTACAGTCACCTCTGACCCCTACTTGCATTCACCCATGTACTTTCTACTGGCCAATCTCTCTGTTATTGATCTTATATTTTGTTCCATTGCAGCACCCAAAATGATTTGCGATCTTTTCAGAAAGCAGAAAGTCATCTCCTTTGGAGGCTGTATCAGTCAGATCTTTTTTAGTCATGCTGTTGGAGGCACTGAGATGGTACTGCTCATAGCTATGGCCTTTGACAGGTATGTGGCCATATGCAAACCATTACGCTATCTGACTATCATGAGCCCACGGATGTGCCTGCTAATATTAGTTGCTGCTTGGATCATTGGCCTCATCCATTCATCAGCCCAGTTGGCTTTTGTTATAAACTTGCCATTCTGTGGCCCTAACATACTAGACAGCTTCTATTGTGACATACCACAACTCATCAAGCTTGCATGCACAGATACTTATAAACTGGAATTCATGATTACTGCCAATAGTGGGTTCATTTCCTTGATTGCGTTCTTTTTACTTATCATCTCCTATGTCTTTCTTCTCACCATTGTTCAGAAGCAGTCCTCGGGATGTTCATCCAAGGCTCTTTCTACTCTGTTGGCTCATATTACAGTTGTAGTTTTGTTTTTTGGCCCATTGATTTTTTTCTATGTGTGGCCTGCTCCTTCAACACATGTAGATAAATTTCTAGCTATATTTGATGCAGTTTTGACTCCCTTTCTAAATCCTGTTATCTATACATTGAGGAACAGAGATATGAAGATCGCCATCAGGAAAGTGTTTTGTCAGCTCCTGGCTTTTAGAAAATCAGTGTAGATGGCTTGGTTGAGATATAAAATTCCCAAGTGAGTACTGGAAGTTCATAATAGCCAAACCCCTTAAAAGGTTTTATGTTAGAGATCCTTCAGATATTTTAGAGTACATACAGGCAATCACCTCCTGTCAGGTGAGTCTATTTTGTTTCTGTGAAATAATGAGTAAAGTTTTCCATGAAGAAAAAGAAGGTATTTCTATATAACAGATAGGAATCAAATATTTTATTAACATTTTAATCCTTAAATAACTGTGCCAATAATTAATTTTACATGTGTTTATAACAAAGGTGGTTTTGGTTCTAACAATAACTGTACTGGTTTGAAGCTGTTCTGCTATCAGTGTGATTTTTCCTTTAATGTACAGATATTTATTATTTTTAAAACTAGGACAGGTAGACAATTTGGTAATAAAGATAAACTGCTGAAAAACTTAAAACTATTCATATTTTACTATTTATTTTAAAAATTTATTTTTAAATGAAAACCTAACCCTTCACATGTCCATCCTCTCTCTTAAATTTATGGTCTCTTTTTTTTGGAGGGGGGGGTTTCAAGACAGGGTCTCTCTGTGTATCCCTGGCTGTCCTGGAACTCACTCTGTAGACCAGGTTGGCCTCGAACTCAGAAATCCATCTGCCTCTGCCTCTCAAGTGCTGGGATTAAAGGCATGTGCCATCATTGCCCAGCTCTTTTTTCTACATTATTGTTATACACATATAAATAAATAAATATGTATTTATAATCTCCTGAGTCTGTGTAGTATTTCTCATTTGTATATGATTTTAGGGCATTGGATAGCCAGTTTGGGTCCTCCTTCTTTTTTTTAATTCATTTTTTATTGGTTATTTTATTTATTTACATTTCAAATGTTATCCCTCTTCCCAGTTTTTCTTCCACAAACCTATCCCTTCCCTTCCCCTGCGTCTATGAGGGTGCTCCCCCATCTGCCCACCATTCCTGTCTCAGTGCCCTAGCATTCGCCTACCCTAGGTCACTGAGCCTCCACCGGACCAAGGGGCTCCCCTCCCAGTGATGCCCGATAAGGTAGCCTTCTGCTCCATATCCAGCTGGAGCCAATGGTTCCACCCACAGGTACTCTTTGGTTGGTTGTTTAGTCCCTGAGCGTTTTGGGAGGTCTGGTTGGTTGATATTGTTGTTCTTACTATGGGGATACAAACTCCTTTAGCTTCTTCAGTCCTTATCCTAACTTCTCCATTGGGGTCTCCACACTCAGTCTGAAGTTTGGCTGAGTGCATCCCCATCTGGAAAACTGATCCTTCCTCAACAATCAATAATTATCTATAGCTCTATATTTAGGGATATAGTCTTGGGAGATCTCCTTCATCAATATTTGTATGTCAGTTGGTATCCTCATTACTTGGGTCTTGTTTAGGTAATCATATTGGTTTCTCTGCCAAATATAGGAAACATATAGCAGTGGACAACCTGCTCTTCTCTCTCTCTCTCTCTTGCAATCATTTGGACACCACTTTATTGATGTTCTTCAATCTCAGGTGTAGGAGTTGTGTTGTAGATATCAACGAAGAATGGTTTTTGTTAGTTTGTTTTGTTTTCTGCATTTTGGTAAGTTGTGACTTTCAGAGATGAGTTCCATCTGCTGCCAAAAGAAGGCTTTTTTTTTTTTTTTTTTTTTCATGAGGGGTAAGAGGTACACTTGCCTATGGCTATAAGGATACATTTAAGAGTGCAATTATAGGTTATTCTGGTTTTGGAAAGGGAGAGTAGTATGGTCCTCTCTATGGTCCATGACCTAATTAGTGACAGATAGGGCTAGGTTTACAGTATTAGGCATGCATTCCCATCTATTGAGTGGGACTTAACTCCAATTAGCTAGCTGTTAGTTACCATTGAGATTCAAGCACCATTGTTGCACCTATGAGGGTATTTTACTGTGCTGGTTTTCATGTGACTCATAGATGTCACAGCTATCTATAAGCACAGGTAGGACTATTTGTTACTTTTTCCTCTTGGCAGCTTTTGTAGCACCTTCTGGCACATATATATTTGGTAATTTTAGAAACCAAAATGATTCTTTGTAGCTTTTACAAACATCCTTAGGGTTACTCATTGCTTTTCCATCTGCCCTCTCCAGCTTAAGAATCCTGTTTCCCTAGTTTTCTGTTTATACCATCTGTATGCAGCCTACTATTACCCTTTCTTGTTGTTATACACAATGGTTTATTTATCACTTCTTGAATCCCACATCAATTTGCCCCCCAGTTTTCCTTGGTGATCTTGGCCGTATAGGTGTGCAGAAACAGGCAACAACTTTTAAGATTTTTGAGCATTTACTCATTATAAGTCTCATCTCTTGATTTTATACTCTTCCATATGTTGTAGGGTATTTTATATGTTATTTTCATCAAATAGAACAGATGTTGGCAGATGTTCTGCAAAAGGCAAGATTGTAATTAATTTCAACTTTGTGAGTGTCACAGTTTCTTTTACTACCCTGTAATAATTTTATTGAAATATTTTGTAATTCATTGGCTATGAAGAAAATATGTAAACCATTTCAGTATATAGTCAATGGTATTTTTAGTAAACTCACCAAATTGTATAACCATTATCATCAATCAATTTTAGAATGCTTTCCTTATGCCTGTAAGACCTCAAGACTATTTACTATTATTTCACACTTACTTTTTCTCCTTAGTCCAGGAAGTCTTTGACTCTAAATTAAGAGTATACTTTCACTTATAAATTTATTTTATTTTTCATTGAAAACATTTTTCATGCAATATATTCTGATTATGGCTTCACCTCAACCAAGTCCTTCAGATTCTTTCCATCTCTCACCCACCAAACTTAGTGGTTTTCTTTTTTCTGTTTTTAGAAAATAAGCAAACATACAAACAAAAAAGCAAACACACAATAATAGCAAAAATGGAAAAAAAGGGGTAAGAAAAAGTACAAGAAACAAAGTACATGTGCACATGCATGTGCACGCATGCACACATACATACAGATCAAAACATAAAAACACAAAATTGGAAACCATAATATACAAGCAAAAGTCCACTAAGAAAAAATGCCAAATAAAGAAATACGAGATGTAAAGATCTAAAAAAAAAAAAAAATCACCACATTGACCTTGTGTTGGCCATCTATTTCTGGACATAGGATGCCATTGTAGAAAACTAAATTTTCATCTGTAAGGAGATGTCAATTGGAGATAAATTTTTGATTAGTGTTAGGAACATGACTCCACTCTCCCCTTTAGCATTGGACCCCATCTGGCTTTAACCTGTGTAGACCTGTGGATACTGCCAAAGTCTCTGTGAGGTTAGAAGCATGTCATTCTTGTTTTGTCTACAAGACACTGTTTGGCTCTTAGAATATTTTCTCTTCCTCTTCTGTATCGCCTCCTGACTCCTGAAGGAAGGAGTTTGATAAAAACATCCCAATTAGGACTAAATGTTCCAAAGTCTTTCAGTCTCTGTATATTGCCCAGTTGGGGACCTCTGAATTAGTTTCTAGCTACTGTAATAGGAAGCTTTTCTGATGGTGGTTGAGCAATGAGTATACGAAATGTCTTCAGTAGTCATTTTATTGTTATGTTCCTTTAGCAGGATTGTTTTAGCTATTCTGTTTTTGTTTTTTTTTTTTCCTAATATGAAGTTGAAAATTGTTCTTTCAAAGTCTGTAAGGAATTGTGTTGGAATTTTGATGGGAATTGCACTGAATCTACAGATTGCTTTTGGTAAGATGGCCATTTTTAGGAGCTCTATCAATACATGAGTATGGGAGAGCTTTCTATGTTCTGATATTTTCAATTTCTTTCTTCAGAGACTTGAAGTTCTTGTCATACAAGTTTTTCACTTCATTAGTTAGAGTTATTCCATGTTATTTTATATTATTTTTGGCTATTGTAAAGAGTGTAATTTCCTTAATTTCTTTCTCAGCCTATTTATATGCTACAATCCACATACCAAAGAAGCTAAACAATACGGAAGGCCCAAGCAAGAATGCTTGTATCCATTTTTTCCCATTGGTTTATTTGGTTTGTTAGTGTCTGCTTTTTTGAGTTCTTTATATATTTTGGATATTAGTCCTCTACCAGATGTAGGGTTGGTGAAGATCTTTTTCCATTTGGCAGGCTGCCATTTTGTCTAACTTATGATGTCCATAGCCTTGCAGAAGCTTTTCTGTTTTATGAGGTCCCATTTATTAATTGTTGATCTTAGTTCCTGAGCTACTGGTGTTCTCTTTAGGAATTTTTCTCCTGTGCCAATGTGTTAAAGGCAGTTCCCCACTTTCTTTTGTATTAGATTCAGTGTGGCTGTTTTTATGTTGAGGTCTTCAATTCAATTGGAGTTAAATTTTCTGCAGAGTGATAAATATGGGTCTATTTTCATTTTACTACATGCAGACATTAGTCATAAAGTACTCGATAACCATGCTAAAATCCACAGACCCAAAGAAACTAAGTATAAGCATGGCCCTAGTGAGGATGCCTGCTTCTCACTCAGAAGGGGAAATAAAATAAACATCAGAAGTGGATGAGAGGAGGGAAGTGGGTGGGAATGGGGAATGGGAATGGGGATGGGGATCAGGTGTGGGGACAAGAAGAGCGAGAGAGGTCTGGGAGAGAAAACAAAAATTGATTGGGGTCATTTCTGGGACTAACTGGAGACCTGGGAAAGAACAGTCTGCCAGGAGTCTGTGGAAGTGACCCTAACTGACACTCCTAACAGTGGGGAATATAGACACTGAAGTTACTCCTTCTTGTAGCCTGCCAGGATTTCCTCTGGAGGGAAAGGGACAAAAATCTTTGGCTCAAAATTTGTTTTGCCTACAAAATGCAGAGTGATAAAGACAGAACAGAGATTGAGGGAACAGCAAACCAATGACTGCTCCAACTTGAGATTCATCCCATAGAAAACAGGCAACCATTGGCACTATTAGTGATATTCTGCTATGCTTGCAAACAGAAGCCTAGCATTACCATCTCCTGAGAGGCTTCATCCAGAAGCTGATGGTAACAGATGCAGAGATCCACTGCCAAATGCAAACACCAGGTGGAGCTCGGGGAGTCTTGTGGAAGAGCTGGGGATAGGATTGAGCAAGCTAGGGTGGTCAAGGAAAACACAAGAAGACCTACAGAGTCAACTAACCTGGTCCCATGGGGGTTCACAGACACTGAACCACTAACCAAAGAGCTGGCAGAGGCTGGACCAGCACATTTGTAGAAGAAGTACAGATTGTTCTTCATGTCAGTCCCCTAACAATTGGAGCTGGGGATATCTCTGAACCTATTTCCTGCCATTAGATCCCCTTTCCTAGGTGGACTGCCTGGTTGGGCCTCAGTGGGAGAAGCTTTGACTTTTTTGTCCTAGGACTGGGTGGTACTTAAGCAGGGATGGTGGCCAAGAGAAGGGGAGGGGGTAATGGGGAGAAATTTGTGAGGGAGGGACCTGAAAGAGGAGGAATGGGGCTGTGAAAGGGATGTAAAGTAAATACATAAATATATTAATGAAAAAAGGTATGTCTGTAGGTATGTGAATGTATGCCATGGTTTTCAACTTGATTCTGATGGTTAGCATGTTTATTTTTAAACCAATATCACACAGTTATTTAAAATTAGTAAGCACACTGTAGTACAACTTGAAATTTATGTTAGTGGTTTTTTTTTTTTTTTGGGGGGGGATTGTTTTCAGTACCATGATTTATGTATGTATGAATGCATGCATGTGTGTCTATGGGTTTGTATGTGTGTGTTTTCACATGAAGCTGAAGATTATCTCTTCAGTTTCTGTGAAGAAATGTGTTGGAATTTTGATGAAAATTGTGTTGAATCTATAGGTTGCATTTGATAGATGACTATCTTCATTATATTAAACCTACCAATCTACATGCATGGGAGATCTTTCCATTTTCTGATGTCTTTCAATTTCTTTCTTCAATGTTTTAAAATTTTTATTATAAAAGATTTTCACTTGCTTGGTTAAATTTACCCTTAAATGTTGTTGAGGTTATTGTGAGGTATTGTTTTCTTAATTTTTTCAGTCCATTTTTCATTTGTATATAGAAAGGCTAATTGTCATCTGCACAGGTTTCCCGCCGGCAGGAACACACGGACACAGACAGGATCCTTCTGCAGCAATTGTTTATTACATCTTCAAAGAGAGAGTGACCCCCGAAAAGGCACTGCTTATATATGCCCTGGAGCGGCGTGTTCATTCTGATTGGTTGTTTACTCAGGAACTCAATATGCCCCCCCCCCGAGATGGGGAGATGGGTCGTGACTTGGCGCGCTCTGGCCCTAGGCACATGCGCAATTTACCTGTAAACTTGGGAGAGCAGCAGATGTAAGCGCCATCTGCTGGCTATCACCGCTCACCGCGGCTCTCTACAGCTAATGATTCTTGTGTGTTGATTTTTTGAATCCTGCTACTTTGTTGAAAGTGTTTATCAACTGTAGAAGTTTCCTGGTAGAGTTTTTAGTGTCATTGATATATGCAACCATATCACTTACAAATAAAGAAACCATTACTTCTCCATTTCCTATGTGTACCTCTTTGATCTCTATCATTTATCTTATTGCTTTAGATAGGATGCTGAGCTCTTTATTGAATAGATATGGGGAGAGTGGATTACTTTATTTAATTCCCGATCTTAGAAAAAAAAAGTACTTTGAGCTTCTTTCCATTTAAGTTGATGTTGGCTATGGGCTTTATGTAAACCTTCTTTATTATGTTGAGGCCTTTTCTGCATCTAGTATTAGAGATGATCATGTAGTTTTTGTCTTAGACTCATTATATAATGGTTAACATCGTTCCACCTTCGTTGAACTGTCTATGCATCTGTGCGATGATATCTAAATTATTATGGTGAATGATCTTTTTGATGTGTTCTTGGATTCAGTTTTCTAATTATTTTATTAAAAAATTTTGCACCAATGTTCATTAAGGAGTTTGGTTTGCAAATCTCTTTCTGTTTGTATCTTCATATGGTTTAGGTATGCGGAGTAATTTTAGCCTCAGAAAACAATTTGGAAATGTTCTTTATCTTTCTGCTTTGTGGAGTAATTTGAAGAACATTATCATTAACTCTTCTTTGAAAGTCTGGAAGAATTCTGTGCAAATCCATCTGACCTTGGTCTTGTTTTGGTTGGGAGATTTTAAATTATTGTTTCTATTTTACTATGTGTTACAGCTCTGTTTAAATTGCTTAGATGATCTTGATTTAACTCAGTAGGTTGTATATGTAAAGAAATGTATTCATTTAAGTTTTATAATTTAGTAGAGTACAGATATCCTTATCACCAACCGAGCTACAAATAAACAGTCTATCATGCCTGCAAAATATGACAGGGCAATGGTGGCACTTGTGAGAGTAGCCAGCCAATGTATGATTTGACCTAAGGACCACTCAGTGAGGAAGAACTCATGCCCAGCACTGCTTGGGTAATCAAGAATCATAGGCTTAATAGACAAGAGATACAGGATAAGACCAAATACTACCAATCTAAGAGAATCAATAAAATGATTCCTTATGATATGTTATTATATTCATAGATCAGGGATATATGTAATATCATCAAAGTAGCTTCCTTTGGCAGCACAGACACACTGACTCACAGGCAGACATGCAAAGAAAGACTGTAAATTAGAGGCTTTCATCAAACCTGTTTTCTCAGAGCTCAGGGAATCTCTTGGAAGAGGGGGCAGAAAGATTGTAAGAGGCAGAGGGGATGGGGGACACCAGGAAGACGAGGCCCTCTGATTCAACTAAGCAAGGTGGGCATGAGCTCACAGGGACTGACACAGCAAGCATGGGACTATGTGGGTCTATACCAGGCCCTCTTCATATGTGTTATAGCTATTAGCCTAGCATTTTCATGGGACTTTTGACTATGAGAATGGGTGGGTCTCTGACTCTCATGGTAGCTCTTGGGATTCTTTTCCTCCTGTTGGGTTGCCATGTCCTTCTTTGATAAGAAAGTTTTTTGCTTCATCTTATTATATTTTATTTTGTTATGTTTGGTTATTATTTCTTAGAAGTCTGTTCTTTTCTAATGAGAGTTAAAAAGGTAGTATATCCATAGGGCAGTGCAGGTATAATGTTTTTGTGTATTGTGTAAAGGTTATCCTTGTGTTATTCAAATGCTGGTTTCTCTGTCCCCATATCTGGTTTCAATCGGGACACAACGCTTATGTAAAGAATCTCCTGTGAGTTTGTGGCGTAACTCCTGTGTGAGTTTGTGTAAACAATTACCATTTGTTCTCTGCCTTGTTAATAAATGTTGATCACCTAATGGATGGGCAGAAGAGAGAATAGGAGGAGGAGTTTCAGTTTGAGCCACAATGAATGGATTTGGAAAGAGTCCACAGAAACACAGCTGAAGCCCAAAGATTCAGACCAATATTAAAATGCAGGTGTCATATGAATTTGACTAGGTGGTAGCCAGATTAGTTTAGAGGACTAGTAGACCAATATTGCCCAGGTGTTGCAGTGTAGCTTTAAAATAAATTTTGGTTTCTTAGTGGAAACTAGCTAGGATAAAGAAATATAATAGCCAGATTAATTCACTGTTTACATGTATATTAAAACCATTCACTTTCCAGCGGAAGGGTTGGGAAGGAACTGGGAGGAATGACAGAAGGGGGAATCTATAATCAGGATATATTGTACAGGAAAATAATCTACTTTCAATAAAAGATAAAAGAAACAGTGTCCTCATGATTCTGTTTCATTTGCTGTGCCATCTTTTTTATCTCTAATTTCATTACTTGGATCTTATTTCTTTATCTTTTAGTAAATTTGGATAAAGGTTTATCAATATCATTGATTTTCTTGAACCAACTTCTCATTTCATTGAATCCTTGTTGTTTTTATTGTTTCTATTTTATTGATTTCTGCCCCGAGTTTGATTATTTCTTGCCATCTACTTTTGTTGGATGTTCATCCCTCCTTTCTTCTTTCCTCCTTCCCTTCCTTCCAACCTTCCTTCCTTCCTTCCTTCCTTCCTTCCTTCCTTCCTTCCTTCCTTCCTTCCTT
>JADRCD010215354.1:0-15047 GCA_019843815.1 Montemys delectorum
TTTACATGTAAATAAAGAAAATATCTAATAAAAAATGAAAAAAAAAATAAAACCATAATATACTGAAAGTTAGACCAGGGCAGAATGGAAATGCTTAAAGCTTAGCATTCTAGTCCTTTAATGCCTTTAATGGTGCTCTCCCCTGCTTTCAAGAGACCTCAGTTTCATTGTTCATGAGGATCTGCCCATTGTGTAACTGCTCTTCTCAGGTCTCCACTGGCAGGGTCTCCTATATCCATAGACTGGACTCGGTTTTCATCATCAGACCCATACTTGTACTTGGCAAGGCTACCCAGAAGGAGGATTGTAGATAACCTTGGTATAGCCTGCTCATAGTATCTCATCTTCATGCTGGCTTCTTGCCTCACATTTCCTCCTTCTCTAATTAAATATCATCTAAGTACTCTCTTATAATAAACTAGATACTAAGATGTTGAATGAATGAATGAATGAATGAATGAATGGCATCATGTCCCACATTCAAGTTGCCACCACATTTTAACTTTCCATGCTCTCTCATATCCCCAAGCTTAAAATGAGTCTGTTGCCACCCAGATACAGGGCCTGCCTTTGACTTGCTCATAGTCTTCTTGCAGAAGTAGATAGGTAAGTGAGGAATTACAATATATCATGATAAGTGTTGTCATAGCAGGCTGTAAGATCACAGAATGTGATATTCCTGGGAATCATGAAAAGGCTTCTGGGAAGAGGCGATGTATGAGTTAGGTTTTGAACAATGAATGGATATTTGAGGCACAGTATATAGTATTATAGTATATTTCTAAGAGTATCTAGGGGGCTGGAAGTTCATTTTCAGCACAGATGCCAGGAAGAAGAAACAAGAAAGGAAAACTGGGATAGGAGTAGGGGAGGTTTTTTATTATAAAAACAAAGAATAGTGAAAGTTGATGAGTAGTGAAAGCATTCCTATAATTAAAAATTTTAGCAGGCTGTGTTAACATGGTATTTCCTAAAGTTTCATGACTGTGTGACAAACATCCATCCAGACCTGTTTCTTAAGCTTTCTCATGCCAGACATGCAGGTAAGCTCTCTCTGTGATAGTTAATTTCTCTTTTCTCCCCTTCCCTCCCCTTTTCTCCCCTCCCTTCCCCTCTTCTCTCTTCCTTTCCTTTCCCTTCTCTTCCCCTTCTTTCCTTCCCTCTTTTTTTCTTGGGGGTAGGGGTAGGCAGGGCATGGTTGGAGACAGGGCTTTATTATGTATCCCTAGCTGTTCTAGAACTCACTTTGTAGACCAGACTGGCCTCGAACTCACAGAGATCCTCCTTCTGCCTCTGCCTCTGCCTCTCTGCCTCTGCCTCTGCCTCTGCCTCTGCCTCTGCCTCTGCCTCTGCCTCTGCCTCTGCCTCTGCCTCTGCCTCTGCTTCCTGAAGTGTTGGGATCAAAGGTGTGCCCTACCCCCAAGCATAATGGTTGGCTTCAACAGCCAGTCTGATTGGATTAAGGAACACCGAAAGTGTCTAGCAGCCCTACCTTTGGGTGTGTTTGTGTAGGCTTTTCCAGAAAGGAATTACAAAGGAGAAAAGACATACAGCCTATCTCATGGATTAGGATACTAGGATGAATCAAAAGGGTGTGGGGATGATATAGACACCAGCATTCCTTTCTTGGTTTTGGTCTGCTATTGCGAAAAAGCAGCTTTATGCTCCCTCGTGCTCCCTGCTACCATGCCTTCTCCACCATGATATACTATATCCTCAAACCATGAGTCAGAATGAGTCTCTTCTCCCTGAAGTTGCTTCTCATCAGATGTTTGGTTAGGACAATAAGAAACATCACCACATGCACACTCTATGTTTGCTTAATGGTCTCCTAAGTGACTCACAAATAGCATACCCTTTATCTAGCTGTCAGAATCAGGGATGTAACATCTCAAAGAACCACAAAAAAGAGAGCTAGTGTCAAAGCACCCAGCTCCTGGAATGTCATGCTGATACAAGCTACCAGTAATGGCATACACTTCATTGCCTTTTAATCGACATTAAATATAAACCCGAGAGATAGAGTTGCTCACACATTCTTTCATTTTATTAATATCAAATCAGATTTTTGAGTTGAACCCAGGCTCAAATCCCTGCAGAGTCAGGACTGATATGATCCTCGCCTAACTTAGGAATCGAGAGGTTATTTGGGTATTAGTTATTGGTTATTAGTTATTAGGTTATTGGGTTATTATTATTTTCCGTTAACTCCTTTATGGGTAGAATAGCAAGTATGGCTGTGCTCTGAGATTTAGGATTAGAAAAGCACAGAAATCTCTAGCCATTTCTAAATGAAGTCTAATTAGTTCAATTCCACTGTTTCAGAACATCTAAGTGTCCAGACACTTGGCATCTGTTGACAACAGCAGTCCTTAAGCTCCATCCCAGATCCATCAACATTTGAAGGGAGAGAGGAGGGAGTTGCATTTCAGGTAAGCCCTCTGCTCCATCCCAGGACATCCACCATGCATTCCAAAGTGTACAAAAACCCAATTTTCAACATAAATTCAAGAATTTTGGATTGCCAAATGAAATTATGTATATATATACATATATAGAGATATAGATATATATCATATGCTTTGAGCAACATTAGGAAAGAAGGCACTCTAGTTGAGTGAAATTACCATAACTTAAGTTTATTGTTCTTAATGTTAAATATTTTAAGCATTCTACCAAAAATCCTATGTTACATAAAGCACCATCTTCTCAAACAAACAAAAAAACCCAAAACGTAGCACATCACATCATTATTGCAAAT
Organism: Montemys delectorum; assembly: GCA_019843815.1. NCBI lineage: Eukaryota > Metazoa > Chordata > Mammalia > Rodentia > Muridae > Montemys > Montemys delectorum. The sequence goes on from JADRCD010215354.1 coordinate 2,762, forward strand.
ATCTATCATTATCAGAATAGCTTTAAAAGTTACTCACACTGTAAAGCTGTCAAATCCGACACCAAAGTGCTGCACACAGCTGTGTTTTACAGTGCTGTACCTTTTTTGTGCATTGATTAAACAATTTTCTTCCCCCCCCCCCACTTTGCTGTCAGATAATTCTCATTAATAATCTCCACTCCATTTGTTTATTTGTGTGTTTTAAACTTTCTGCTTTTCTCCTTAATAAGCTTTGGGAAAGTGCAAAGAGCTCTTTATGGCTGAAGTTCTTGTGTGGGTGGGAGGATTAGCCAGGAAGCTTTCAGATGTAATAAGCCATAACTCAAGAATGACTTGAACAATAAGGGAATTCATTATTTTGCTTAATGAGAGACCTTGTTTTACATAGCTGAAGTGAAATGACACGCAGGTTTTAGCCTGCATTTTTCATGACTGTTATCAAACCATTTTCCTATGTCATTAAAGTCCTTTAGAATATCCGTGTACCCATCGCTTCACCATGTTAATTAGTGCAACAACATCCATTGAGTGTTTGATGTGTTCCACAGAGGAAGGAGGTGGTGATAAAATGCAGAGCAAGAAGAGGCAAAGTCTCTGCTGTCCTGTGGCTGCCAGTTTAGTGGGAGTACTCCATGATTATGTGACTATTTATTTTGTATGCAAGAGTTGTTTTGCAATTACAAATAATATTTTTGATAAAAATCTTGGCTTAAATTCTAGTTCATTTTCACAGGAGTAACTTCTGAAACTAGAATTTCTGAGTCATTTTCAAGATTTTATTGGTTGTCAAGATTTTCTTTTATTCTGCCATAATAAAATCTACATCATGTAACACTGCCATTTTAACTACGTTGAAGTCTATAATTAAATACATTGGTACAGATATGGTCACAGTATTGTGCAACCATCACTACTACCCATCTCCTGAGATCTTCATTGTTGATGCTGAAGCCCGGTCCATCTGACAAGAACACCCCATTCTTCTCTCTCCTGGACTTTAAAAAATAGCACTCCACTTTCTTCCTGTACAAATTTAAATGTCCCGGATACCTAGTACATAGATACCTTGTATAGATGGGATAATATGTTGTTTGTTTTTTTGTGTTATCCCTTCTGGGTGATCCCTTTTATTATAATGTCAGGTTCATCCATGTTGTAGCACACATCAGAATTCCATTCTCAATAATAAGCTGCTGTGTGTAAAATGACATATTTTGTCTATCCACTCATCGACTGATAGATGTTTGGATGGGTCCCACCATTTGGCTATTGCAAACTCATATTTGAATTACTTTCTAAAATGGGTTATTGTTGCTTAGGCATAGTGATGGCATATATACAATCTTACCTCACAATTCAGTTGCCATAGTTATATTTTTATAATTCTGTTCATGGGAGAAAAAAAAATTCTTATGACCTTAAATCACCCCTTTCATTGTTAGTTAGCTAGATCCAGTCACCTGCTTACAGTTCCATTCTTACAGATCAGAATCTTGTTCTTTCTTTTTCTTTTTCTTTATCTTTCTTACTTCAAGTTTTTAACATAAAAATTTCTCCCGTTGTCAAGTTTATTACATAAACTTTTCCAATTTACTATTACTCTTATTTTTCTGGAGTATTTTTTTGATAAAGAGTGTAATTTTCATTTTAATGGAATCAGATCTAGCAGGACATTTATAGGTATAACTTAACATTAGACAGTTCTTTCCCATATTAAAATGTATTTCTTTGCTGAGTTTTTGGATGCAACACTTTACCCCTCTGGAGTTAGGATTATGATGTGGGATTATCTACACTTTAAAAAACCAAGTGAGAGAGATCTCTGCACTTTGTCAAGTGTTTTCTTTAACCTTACTGCTACATTTGATACTGCTAACTATTCTGTTCCAAAGTATAGTTGTTCATCCATATCCAAAGGGAACTGGTTCTAGGAGTCTTTGGGATTGACATTTTAAAATGAGGCAAAGAGATGTCTGGTTTGTTCCAGAAGAAATGAGGAGACTGATTGGTTGCAGCAACTGAATGAGCAGGAAAGCAATAGGAAATGAAGTCAGACTGGCACCTAGGGTCAGATTTTGGAGGATCCCAGGAACCATTTCAGTGCAATTAAAAGGGTGGAGGCATTTGTGGTTACTGCTTTGTTTTTGAGTTGTGTTGGGGGTGGCGTGTATGCGGGGGCGGGGGGGGCGGCGCGGGGAGGAAGTCTCACTGCATTGCCTTGGCTAGCCTGAAACTTGCATTGCAGTCTAACCTCAGAGTTACAAAGCATTCTGCCTCAGCCTCTTGAGCCCTGAGAGGATAGGAATATGCACCACACCGAGCACAGGTGGAAGGTTCAAAACAGGAACTCAAGCAGGGCAAGAACCTGGAGGCAGGAGCAGATGCAGAGGCTGTGGAGGGTTACGGAGTGCTGCTTACTGGCTTGGACACCACAGCATGCTCATCATACTTTCTTATAGCATCCAGCACCATCGGCCCAGGGGTGGCACTACCCACAATGGGCTGGGCCCTCCCTCATCAATCGCTGATAAAGAAAACGCCCTGCAGCAGTACATCTTCTCCTGTGGGTTTCGAGACCTACAGGCTTGCCTGCAGCCTGATCCTACAGGGGTATTTTTTTCAGTTGAGGCTCTCTCCTTTCTGATGACCCAGCTTGTGACTCTTCAGCCCTGCTAGTACAAAAATGAACAATCTTTCCCACATTCTAAGAAGCCTCACTACCGCTGAGGATTTTTTTTTTTTTTTTTTTGGTTTTACAAAGACCTTGTTCTGCTCATTTCTGCTCCTCTTGTAAGTATACACTCTACGATCATGCCTGCAAGGGCCCATGATTTTGCTATGATTAAAATGCCTTCACTTCCTCTTGGTCTAGTTAACTTTTAACTTAGCCACAGCTTCTTTGGTCATCTAAGTCTTCCTTAGAACTTCAGCTGGACTGTGGTTACATAGCATACTATTTTATCACTAGTTTAATTTTTTTTTTTTTTTTTTTTGAGGGGCTGTGTGTATGTGATCAGTCCCTTAAACCTCAGGTGCTAGCAAACAGCACAAGAACTGTCCTTAGTAACCTATGTGTATTAATGCCTTTCATGAATGAAAGAGATTAACCATCCCCCCAGCTAAATTAAGGCTCCCTAGCTGCCACCTAGAACTCTAAATTTATTTTATGTTACTTTAAATTCTAAATTGTTTTCCAGGTTAAATTTAGAGTCATGCAAAAAAAAAAAAAAAACAAAAAAACAAAAAAAACTTTGACTCTGAAACATTTAGTAGGCCTTAAGGAGAATGACGGGTTCATTATTTTCATAGTCCATTAATGTCAGAGGGAGGTTTTCTTGGGATTGTGTATAGATTGCTATCTTAGCAAGTCCTGCTCTTTATCAGTCTACAGTTTGATTGCCTGCTCTTTCCAGGTGCTACCAAGTGTATAAATTTAAGAGTCCCTCCAGTCCCCAGACGCTGGTATGGGTTTAATTGTGCCTCCTCCAAACTCATATGTTAAAGTCCTAACCATATCTCAGGATATAATCTTGTTTGATAGCTGTTACTTTACTTTCCATTTAACAACAACAGCAACAAACAAACATACAAACAAATACCAAAAGAGAACGAAAGAAAGAAGGGCTGGAGAGATGGCTTAGCAGTTAAGAGCACAGAGTGCTCTTCTAGAGGTCCTGAGTTCAGTTCCCACCAACCACATACTGGCTCACAACCATCTGTAATGAGACCCAATGCCTTCTTCTGGCATATCTGAAGACAGTGTACTCACATATATAAAATGAATAAATCTTAAAAGAGAGAAAGAGGGAGGAAGGGGGAACAGGAGAGATGGCTCAGCAGGTAATGGGGCTTGCCCACCAAGACTGATGACCTGAGTTTAATCCTAGCATTTAATAGTTGAAGAAGCAAACTGACTCCCAAAAGCTGTCTTCTGACTTGTATACACACACATACATACATACATACATACATACACACACACACACACACACACACGTAGATAAAAATGCATATTTATGGACTGATTGCAAAATAGGTTGTTAGGTTGACCCTATTAGGTGCATCTATACTTCGATAAAATATGGTGGCCTTAAATTCAGAGAGAGACATGCATGGAGGAAAGATGCAGGGGTTGGGGAAATGGCTTGATATTGGTGATTTGCAAACACCAAGATGGGAGTTTAATTCCTCAGAACCCATGCCAAAAATCTAGGCATGATGATGTGCATGTTTGGCCTATAAGAAGGACACCTGAGGCTGTTCTCTGGCCTCTACACATGCCTTCACAGTCATGTACTTACATACACGAACACATATACATTGAGGGAAAGAAAAGTAAGGACAATAGTGTAAAGAGATATATAGAGAAGGAGTTCCTACACTCAAGAGCAGAGGTCCGGGACAGACCTTGCCCTCAGACCTCAGGAGGAACCAATGATTCTGCCTTTTTTGATTTTGGACCTACAGCCTCCACATTCTGAACCTGCAGCCCCCAGTATTGTAAGACAATGAATTTATTGTAATCTATGAATTTCTAAGTGCCAGTTTGACTGGAATAAGAGATCCCTAGGTAGCTGGTAAAATGTTCTGAAGTTCCAGGTGTGCCTATATGGGTGTTTCTGCAAGTTTGGCGGGTAACTCAGTATTCTACTAGGAAAGGGCCACAAACAGAGGCAAGTGCACCTGAAATGACAGAGAGGTGACTTGCTGAATCCTTCCTGGGATCTGGAACTTCCAATATCAGAATTCTCGATTTCCCAACCTTTGGACTTGGACTGGCTTGCACAGTTCCGGGCTTCTCAGACTTCAGGTTGATAGACACCATCAGCTGGCTGGACTCGGAAGCCCTTTATACTTAGACTGAGCCACGTTGAAAGCTTCCTTGACCTCTAGCTTGCAGATAGTAAAGCATTGGACGTTTTGGCCTCCATAATCATGCAAGCCAATTTTGCTAAGGTCTGTCTGCCTGTGTGCCTGTGTGTCTGTGTGTCTGTCTGTCTATCTGTCTATCTGTTCCACCGTCTGTCTGTCTATCTACCTACCTATAACATACTCATTCTTTCACCAACTCTCTCTCCTGACTAGTAATCATAGTCCTAGAAGACTGCTATAAACATTTAATTTATGGTCAGCGGAAAATGGACTGATTCTAAAGTTAACTTATTCCAAACTTGTCTACTTATTATTAGACATCCTCCCCAACATCTCACCCTTTAGTACAAGCTACTTGATTTCTCTTAATAAACTTACTCTGGATTGTTTTAAGTAAACTAGGCTGTCTTTCCTGTTCCTTAAATATTTATTTAATGATGCTTCTATGAATAGTGAAGCCTATAAATTTGTTCCTTGCTGGGATAAGTACTGTTTGCTTCATTTGCACCTGTTCAGTGGACAGAGAACAAGACAGGAAGGGTATGTTTGGGACACGTCTGAATAATCTCATAGCTTTAAATACTATCTGTATGCTAATGAATCCCTAAATTTAAATCTCCAGCCCAGCCTTTCCCTCTGTACTCAGGCCTGGGTGTCTGGGTGTCCATGTGGTTTCCTTTGGGCGTCTCAAATTGCGTGGATCTGGAACTGAGTGAGCAGTCTTCCTCCACCACCTGCGCTGGTTCTCAACTTGCTCTTCCTTGTGGTCTTTCCTGGTGAATGACAACTTTACCCCAGTAATCCTTCATGATACGGACTTACTTATACTTTTCTCTGTCACACATATACATACTTGGTCCCCATGTCTTACTAGTTTTACCTTTCACATTTCCCAGGAGTGCCACTATTTGTCATTATTATTTCTGCCAGGAATCTAGACCTGAGCTGTCCCTGGTGGTGCACCAAGTAGCCTCTGTCTGTCTGTCCTAACTCCTGCTATGGAATAAGGATTGTAGAAAAACACCTGTCATGTCACTCTCCTCAGTGCTTTCTGAGCTACCTCACTGGAAGAAGTACTTACCCCCTAGACGACCTTGAGCTCTATCACATCTCCTGGAGCACTCGCTCTCCTTTCCCTCAAACGCTCTCCCACAGTGTTCCTGAACACAGCTTCTGTACCTTTCTTCTAGAACAGTTTGTTTGTTGGGGTCCTTTCTCCGTGGATATCTCATTTTGTACAGCCCCCTCCCTTTAAATTCATTTACCCAAACTACGGGTAGACCTTGGTATAGCCTATGCAATGTTGGCTTTACAGGCATGGAAAATTCAAGAATCCACTAGAATTTCAAAGAAAGGTCTGGCCAGGCCAGACATTCTGGCAGGAAGTCCTTGAAGCCATGAGAATGAACTCTAAGAAACAAGATTCCAGAAGACTGGAGGTACCAAGAATATGAAATGTTTACCAAAGTAAGCTACATACAAGTGGAGTTAATGCAAGGGAGATGTAAGATAGGAGTGGGAAGTCTGTTGGAGGGTTCATTTTCTGACCCCGTAGGGGCTCACATCAGGCTACTACATACTCTGGATATTGGACATAGAGATACAAGTTCCAAGGTTTGTCCTACTAGGTTCTGACCATGCTGCAGTCTTATCCTTTCTCTCTCTCTAATTCATCCTCTTTGTAAAGGGAACATGCACCATGTCCCACCATTATATGTCTGAAGTATGCAATGTTCCTTTTGCCTTAATTCTCAGAGCATATTTTCTTTTAAAAAAATTATTTACTTATTCATTTTACAATCCAATTATCAGCCCTTTTTCTCCTCCCAGTACCCCCTCACGCATTTCCTCCCCGCCCCCATTCCACCTTCCCCTTCTCTTTTGAGAAGGGGAAGCCTCACTCTAGGTTTCACCCCCAACTGACACCCCCACCTCAAGTTGTTCAGTGGGACTAGGCACATCCTTTCCCACTGAGACCAGACAGGGTGGTCTATTTAGGAACTCGGGATCTGTAAACAGGCAGGCAACAGGCTCAGGGACAGCCCCCTGCTCCAGTTGTTGGGGGACCCATATGAAGACCAAGCTGCTCATCTGCTACATATGTGCTGAGGACCTAGGTCCATCCCATGTTTGCTCTTGGGTTGATAATTCAGTCTTTGGGAGCCCTCCAAGGTCCATGCATGTCCTTTTGGGTCTGGGTTATCTCATTCAGGATATTTCCTAGTTTCATCAATTTGTCTGTGAAATTCATGGTGTACTTGTTTTTAATGGCTGAGTAGTATTCCATTTGTAAATAAACCACATTTTCTGTATCTATTCTTCAGTTAAGGGACATATAGGTTTGTTGGGAATAATGCTTTGTCTTAATTTGTCTCCCAAAAGCCAGGCTTCCAGACACTGAGGGTCCCTGCCCCCAGCTGGCTTGGACCGGTAATAAAGAATTGCCAATGGCTGGCAGAGAAACAGAGGTGGGATTTTTAGATTGCCCAGGCAAGGGATGGAGGACAGAAGGAGAAGAGGAGGAGAATTGTCATGACTTGGAGGCAGACAGATCAGATTTAAGAGCTGCAGGAGAGAAAACATACAGCAGTGTAGGTGGAAAGTGAAAGAAGCCCTATTGGTGGAGGGGGATGCTGCCCAGAAGGTAACAGGGCAGCAAAGACAAAATACAGATTTGGACAGTGTTAAGCCAGGAATACTGGAGGGGAGTGTATGCTAGCCATGGGCAATGTTTAGAAGTGCTCAGTCATTAAGCTAGTCAGGGCATATCAAAATTAGCTGTCGTGTGTGTGTGTGTGTGTGTGTGTGTGTGTGTGTGTGTCTTTCACTCATGAATACAGAGCTCTTGGGCAGGTGCAGTGCATGTGCAACCCACCGGGAGCCAAAGGAGATTAATTATTCACCGTTACATCGGTTGTTTCCAGTTTCTGGCTATGAAGAATAAAGTCGATATGAACATAGTTGAGCAAGTGTCTTTGTGGAATGGTGGAACATTTTGGGGAGTGCATACCCAGGAGTAGTATAGCTAGGTCTTCAGGTAGAACTATTCCCAATCTTCTGAGAAACTGCCAAATTGATTTCCAGAGTGGTTGTACAAGTTTGCACTCCCACCAGCAGTGGAAGAGTGTTCCCCTTGCTCAACATCCTTACCAGCATGTGCTGTCCCTTGAGTTTTTTTGTCTTAGCCATTTTGATGGGTGTAAGGTGGAGCTCAGAGTTGTTTTAATTTGCATTTCCCTGAAGACTAACGATGCTGAACATTTCTTTAGGTACTTCTCTGCCATTTGAGATTCCTTTGTTGAGAATTCTGCTTAGCTCTGTACCCCATTTTTAAAATTGGATTATGTGGACTGGAATTCTGAGAAATGGTGGAACTTTTGAGACTCTGAAGCCTTGGAAACAGATTAAATGCATTGAGAGATTGTCTTAGTTAGGGTTACTATTGCTATAATGAAACACCGTGACCAAAAGCAACTTGGAGAGGAAAGGGTTTATTAATTTATTAGCCTCACCACTGTTCATCATTGAAGGAAGTCAGAACAGGAACTCAAACAACACAGGAATCTGTAGGCAGGAGCTGATGCAGAGGCCATGGAGGGGTGCTGCTCATTGATTTTTTTTTCCTCATGGCTTGCTCAACCTAATTTTTTACAGAACCCAAGATCTTCAGCCCAGGATGGCACTACCCACAATGACCCTCCCACATTGGTCACTAATTAAGAAGTGCCTTATAGCCTGATCCTATGGAATCATTTTTAAAATTGAGGTACCCCCATCTCAGGTCTGACTCTAACTCATGCTAGGTTTATATAATACTAGCCTACACAGGAATAGACGTGTGTTTTCAAAGACCGGGGTTGAAATGTTTTGCTTTAAATATGAAATATCTCCAATAATCTTGTGTGTTGAAGGATTTCTTTTCTCCAGCTTTTGACACTATTTGGAGATGTGATAGAAACTTTAAGAGGTAGGGTCCACCTAGAGGAAGTAGGCCACGGCCTTGAAAGTGATATCTTTGGTTTGACCCATTCTCTCTGCTTTTGTGCTGCCATGACTTCACCATATCCTTACCGTGAGCCCAGAAAACATGGAGACAGCTTACCATGAACAGTAACTTCTGGAACCATGGGCCAAACAGATCCTTTCTCCTGTATGTTGTCCTTTTAAGTTTATGGTTATCCTATTATCAATATGCTGAGTTACATTTCTGTGTCTCTCTTCATTTGCTCTCTATTTGATGTTACTATTGACACTTGGGAATCTTAGATCACAACAAAGAATCAATGCTTCTGTTGTGTTTGGAGCAAGGCTTGCTGAACTTTAGGACCTCTCTGGTGGCCGTGGCCAGAATGTTGTGACGCTCTACATGTTCCAGGTCCATCATGTGACTTTGGGACATGTCCTAATGATGTCTTTCTGCCCCGACCAGAGAGGCGTTCAACAGTGTCCTAGGGCCGGGGAGAGGGAGACTGAAAGGAGGCAAGAGACACAAAGAATGTCTGATCAAGCTCCAAAAACTTGACTTCAGGGCAGGCAATATAAGCACAAGCAGGAGAAAGCATCAAGGGAGGGGGAAGATCCTGGGGCAAGGGAGGGGAAAGAACTAGGGAGAGGGGAAGAACTCGCAGCAAGGGAGGGCTGGTGGCAATCTTCTGTTCCTGGAATGAAGGGCCAATGTCCTCCACACCCACAAATACTCTGTTAGACTGCACATGTTCTCACAGGGCTGTAAGTGTAAGCTAGTAATTTTTCACTAGGCCATAGTTAAAGCCATGGCTCCCAGCATCTTTCCTTATGTTTTAGATCTGTAGTCATATTCCCCTGAGCTATCCTTTTTGTTACAAAAGTGGTAGGCTCTGCTGGGAAGTTGTAGGCTGCAGGTGGACAGCTGAGGGAGGAGTGTTGGCTTGAATTCACTTGCTGGCTCAGCTCATGCGTGGCTAATATTGCTACTGTTCTGGGATCTGGCTTTCCTGATGCCAGGAGAGAAAGGTGGAAGGAAATGAAGGGTGTGGGGGATTCATGTCTCCTTTAGGAGTGTTTAGATGATGGGCTATGGGAACTTCATTTTTCTCCCAACCTTTTGTGTTGTTTCAAAACACAAGGGGCTCCAAAGTCCTACTTGGGGACCCTGAGAGATGCAGAAGTGAGTGATCTTTGTTGCAAATTGTAATTAGCTCCTTAACTTTCTGCCTTTTTTTCAGTCTTATGTCTCCTTTATTTTGATTTTGAATCTTTTGTCCATTAAAGTTTTATTATTTTTCATGTGTATGTGTGTATACTTGGATGAGTTCATGTAGATCACATGTGTACAGATGCCTGCAGAGGACAGAGGGGGCGATCTGATCCTCTGGAAGTGGAGTTACACATGAGTATAAGCTGCCACATGGGTGCTGGGAACCAGATCCTAGAGCAGTATGCTAACCTCTAGCCATCTCTTCAGCCTGGCTTTTATCCACTTTGAGTCGAGTTTTATTCTGATGTGAGATAATGAGCTACTCTTGTTCTTCTGCATCTGGAAATCCAGATTTTCAACACCACCAATTAAGCAGACCATTCTCCCCCAGTTGTGTGTTTCTGATACTTGTTGACAATTGATTGACAATAAATAGTTGGACTTACTTCTAGGCTTTCTGTCTGTCCTACTGGCTAATGTGTCTATTTTGATGGCAGCACTGTGCATTTTGATTACATGAGTTTTCAAATATATATATTGTAATCAGGGAAGGCTATAATTTTAGATGATGATGATGATGATGATGATGATGATTATTATTTTTGGTACAAGATTGTGTTAGCCATTTGGCTTCTTCCTTGGTTCCATACAAATTTTAGAATTATTTTTTCTGTTTCTGAGAAAACAAATTACTAGAACTTTGGTAACAATTGCAGTAAGTCTGTAGATCTGTTTGGGGAGTGGCAATATTTTTAGCCTTTGCACCACACAGGCTGTCTTTCCACTTAACTGTGCCCTCACATGTTGTTTGAGAAGCGTTACACAGTTTTCAGTGTAGAGGTCTTTCATATTCTTGGTTACTAGTAAATATTCTATTTAGTTTTTGGTACCATTAAAATGGGGTTGTTTCCTTAATTTATTACATCAAAACTTTGTTGTTTTAATTTTGATATATTTGTTTTGTAGCTTGTGACTTTACTAAGTTTTTTCTTGAACAAATTTTGATGTGTTATAAACTCAGTGTATGTGTGTGTATGTTGTGGGGATTGAACCTGGAGGCTGTGCATGAGAAATACACATTCTAACACTCAGTTACTTCTCCAGTTCTCACGCTAGGAACATGATTGGTGCTCTAGATCCACAGAAAGGCACTTTGCCTAATGTTTACATTTTACCACTCCAATTTTCTCAGCCTTTTATGCAAATTAAGAATCAGCATGTGAATTAGATGCTTGGTCTCTCTGCGGCTCTATCTCTTGTGTTTGTCTCTCTGAGTTTGTGTCTGTCTGTCTTTATTTCGTGTAGCCTAAACTGACCTTGAATTTCTCAATCTCCACTCTCTACCACCCCATTCCTGTATTCTTGGTGTGTGCCGCCACCTGCTCCCAGAAGCATGGCTTCTTGCATTTTACATAAAGATTTTTGCACCTCATCAGTTACTTTTTTTGGTCTCACATGCTATCAGGTACACTTGTGTAAGTGCAAAGCATGTGTTATCTCCTTCATAATTGCCCCACCCACCGTCTGAAGAGCTGATATTCTAGCTTGCACCATTATTTGAATCTCTGGTAACTTTCAGCTATGATATTTACTTTTCTCTTCATCCAGTTTCACTCATACAGGGAACGCCAATACCTTTCCTACCACAAGCATTAGCACTTATCAGAGATATCAACATCTGTCTTATAACCCTTCAAATTAACCAGTGACAGAGCAAACTTATTTTGATTAGTCACAAAACACTGATCCACGAGGCTTTGGTGGGTAAATTTGACTTTCTTATGTGGACTGGCTTTAGAAAAGCTTCCTTCCTCCACTCTCAGAGAAAGATGTAAAGGTTTTCCACCCTCAGTAAGATGGATGAGGCATCATAACCTGTTCATACTGGATTGAGGTAGCAAGTGGCTTACTAGTGAACAACTTTCACTACTCACCCCCACACCCCCGGTCCTTTTCAGTGCTTTAATGTACTCCACGACTTGAAGACTGTAGTCCTATTTGGTAACTTTCATTGCCTCTATCTTGAAACCCTATTAGCTGTTATCACTTTGAGTATTTCAAAGTTCTCAGGACGTTAATTTCCTGGGAAGCTATGAACGTGGCCCAGTTCATAGTCGGGTTTCCCCAAAGAGGACTCTTGCTTTTCCCCAGGAGCTATCTAAGAAGGGCGAGCAAAGAGCACTTGCCCATGATGCTCCTCTACCCTGTTGTGGCAGGAACATTCCCTCCCCCCCCCCC
>JADRCD010215355.1:0-20813 GCA_019843815.1 Montemys delectorum
TTTCTTTCTTTCTTTCTTTCTTTCTTTCTTTCTTTCTTTTTTTAGAAAATAAGGTAGGACATTTATAAAGAACAGGTGTCCATCCAATCAAATTTTAATTGCCTAAAACAAAGTAAATCAGCAAATCCTGAGAAAATAGTGAGTATATGGTATAACACACAGTAAGACATATAGATGTGAGATGATTCTAATGTGACTATGTAAAAACCAGAAAACTAGTGAAATTGGGAGAGAGCAGGCAAGTCCCCAGATTCCATCCTAGCTGTAGTGCCACTGCTGGATGGGAATGGTTCCACAGCCTGTCTGAGTGTTAAAGTCTGTGTCAGATGTGGTAGGAGCTGTGTTGGTGCATAGCTCGTGTTAGCAGGCCCTGCACCACATTTCTCCTCTTGGGGGCTGAAAGAGGTGGCTCCTATTCAAACCAGAGGCAGTGCCACCCAGCAGACAGCTTCAGAAAGACAGTTCTCTTCCCTGTTTGTTTTTATAAGATAGTCTACGATTTCTAAGGTACAACAATTATTGTAGGATAGTGTGTGTGTGTGTGTGTGTGTGTGTGTGTGATTTCAGGTAGGAGAATCCTAGCAGGAAAAGGAGCAGCAAAGGCAGGTGAGGATATGAACATTCAGGATCCAAGATAAGAGGACATACCATTTTTCTAACAATCACAGCAAATATCTAACTGGCGTAAGTGAAGCAATTACTGTATTATTGCCTCTGTTGCACTGTGCACAGTAGGGATGTCGCTCCATAATGGTTTGCATGTAGAGTTAATCACTTTGATGCATTTCTGACTGATCCCAGCAAATTATGTTTTGGTTCCACTATATTAAACACAAGAGCCGGGGATTATCATTAATAAATCTAAGGCACAGCATGCATAAATCTTGAATAAATCAAATATCAATTACATAGGCAGGATCTGCTGACATCTGCTTTCATCAAATACTATATTTGAAATAGGTGTTATTCCGATTTGTTGGAGTCGAAGGGATCTTCCTTCAGGGAGCACAGACCCCAGGCCACAGACAGAGATGCAGCCAAGCATCACTGGAGGCCACTTAGTGGTGCTCAGCTTTAATGGGGAGTCTGTTGCCGAGATGGTCGCATGGAGACCCAGAGGGAAAACTGTCTTGCCGTCACAAAGGCTTTGGTTGGGAAGTCATTTTATTCTAACTACTCTTAATGGGAAATGGGAAAGGGCAAGAAAAAAAGGGAAAGTAAGTTCCTCAAATTGTAGGTATGGAGTGACCACACAGTACACATGGCAAACTTCATTCAAGTCTGAATAAAGAAGCTTTCAGTTGTACAACTGGGGGAAAGTGGCAGAGATGAGGTCCAGACTAAGGACTGATTTCACGAGGGGCAGGCGCATAGTGGAGAGGATGGGGGTCTGGGCAATGGGCAGCGGGTGAAACTAGTTCAGAAATACCAGCTCCTGTCAGTCCCCACAAGCTCCCTTATGAGGGAGATGCTAGTGTGTGTTCCTGTCATCTGAAGACAGTGAACCGAGCAAAGCGAAATGACACATCTGCAGGGATTCCCTGGCACAAATGGCTGAAGGGGTTTTAAATCTGGAACCTCTCAATTATGCTACTTGGGACTTGTGTGTGTGTTAGGGGTGGGGGTGGGCAGTGGAGTGGGCCGTATGTATAGAAACGTAAAAAAGAAAGGGCTGAGAGTGTGGCTCTGTGCTATAGCAGTTGCTTAGCATGCTTGAGGGCCTGGGTTCTAATCCCTACTCTACCTTCTTCCCAAAAGAGAAATATATAAATCAATGTACTGAGAACAGGGGATGGAAAAGAAAGCAATGAAAATATGTGTGCTTTCTTTTAAAGGCATCAACCGTCTCTAATTTATGCACAGGCAAAGAGGGAGGAGCATTTCTGTGTCCACTGCTTGGGCGCAGACTCATTCTCTACAGTGTGGTCGTTTAGGACAGGGCTCTTCCAAGAACTTTTTAGGGTTAAAGTCATGCTCAAGGAGAAAACAATTGCATCATTCTTACTCCTGGGGCAAAGCAGGAGTGGGGACCAGAAAATTAACAAGCTGATCATCTTGAAGTCGTCCTGAGGCCTCTCTACCTAGGGTGGAAATGGTGCTTCAGGGGGCGGGTGGAGCCGTTCACAGGATTGCTTGTCTGGACCTGAGTAGGCGAGTCTTCTGAAGAACTCAGTGTTAGGAGACAGTTTCTTTAATCACGCTTGGCATCAAACGAAAGTAAGAAAAGCAAAACACAGGCTCCACACCTGAGCCCTCTAGGAGTGTCTTGGGTTTACATTCTCAAAGCAGAGGTCGGTGAGCATCAAGGAGCTTGTGGCCTGACTCAGGAAGCATGGTGAGAGGGCTGAGTAGAAACAGCTCTGATTTCATTAGGTCGCAGCTCCCCTGCATACCAGGCAAACCCACATCAGATCTGCCTGGGCCCCTCACCACGCATTTCCCCCATTCCGTGTCTGCCTTCTCTATCAGAACCTGCAGGGAATAGTGAGAACACTCCATGTCACAGATAAGTAAAACCTGCTGTGACGTCACCAAAGAAAGGAGCACATAGCTTCTGAGCTACAAACATGTGGGTTGGTATTACTATAGATTGGTACAGACAGATCTTAATTCTCAATTTTTGTGAGAATTTTAAGTCTGAGGATTGGGTTGCTTTGTTTGGTATCTATACAGGTGTCAGGGTTAGGGTCATTGTTTGGCTTCCTAATTAGCCCTGCTGAGGATTTTAGGAACGTCTTCAAGGAGGCTGGGGTAGTTGTGGACGCTAGTGGGGAAGAAAGCAACATTTTGATGATATAAAATGACTGCAGGCCACAAGATCATCTTCTAAGAATCAGGCAAAGCTGCCTACATGAGTATTATCAGATGCCAGCAAATTACAAAACCAAACCAAATCAACGAAAAAAATAAAGGTCATTTTCTTCTACTTTGATAAGCATGCCCTGGAAGTGCACGGCTGAAGGTGAAGCAGGTAAGCAGAGAACAGATTCTAAACCCCACCTTCTCTGTGAAGTTCTACTTGTCTCCAATTGAAGACGCACATGTCCTTGAGCCAACAGGAGCCAGTAGAGGTGTAACACAGACTACCAAAGTGATTCTCCTTGATTTCAGAGCAAGCTGCAGAGAGTGAAGTGGACTGGGGTGAGTCACAACTCTGTGCTTCTCTGAGCTTGAAGGAAGAGGAATTGCATTCACTAACTGCCCCTGTCTTAAGACTCTGCCTATGGCAATCTACTAGTATGGAGGCCTTGGATTCTTGGGCAGCCAGCACCCATAGAAGAGAACCAGAAGCACCAGGAAGAAACTTGAAAACTAGATTGCACTTAGTATGTTGTTGTCCTGTGAGCCACAGGCAGAGGCAACAATATAACTACAGTAGAAGAAAAAGAGTCTAAGTTCTCTATTTTTACAGTACCTGTGAGGTTCTCTATATGCATAGTGCCTATGAGGTACTATTTACCCATCTGTAACAGAGAGAAGGACCCTCCAAAAGTCAAATTGAATTCAGATGTTTTGAATATAGATTGTGACTGCTAAGTTTGAGTCGTGATAATGCTGTCATTGGTAGAGTCATTGCTGGATACAGATGTGTACAATAAAGCAAAAATCTCAGCCCTCAGAAGGCAGAGGCTGGTGGATGTCTGTGAGTATGAGGCTAGCCTGGGCTATATAGTGAGTGCAAGGCCAATCAAGGCTATATAGTTAGTCCTTTTCAAAAACAATATCAACAGTAAAGAAAGTCCAAATGAAAGCATATGTTTTGAAAACCTATTGATATTCCAAAGTATACCCTAATACAATGTACTGAAAGTGAAAAGATCAGTGATAGATAAGATTCTTAATTCATTCACTCACTCACTCACTCACTCACTCACTCACTCATTCACTCATTCACTAGCTCACTCACTAACTCATTCATTCTTTCAATAAATAGTGCAGTGGATATTTTCTTCCATGCTAAGAACTAAGGATGTGGAAGCTTACAGGTTAGAAAATCATTATGCAAATGTGAAACCAGCAAGGTGACACAAAGCCCTCTTGTTTCTGTACTTAGGTGACAGGCAGAACATGAGCCAGTGTAGAGCTTGCCAAGCTGGAGTCTCTTCAACTTTCTGGTTCTGCAGTCAGCTAACTGCATGTGACCTTTGAACCTCATTGTATAGAAATCTCAATCATCGAGGTTGAGCTATATGGTTCCAGAATGTCAGTGACCTGGAAATCTTTTCTAAAGAGACCTATTGATTCTCACAAGACCCTGGAATATCAGTTAGTATGAAAAGAGGGGTGAAGCCACTGCCACTAATCAAGGAGGCACCGTTGGGAACGCTTTTTGGTTGTTTACATCTGTGTCTTGTTACAAGAGTCTCCATGTCACTAAATGTTGTTATGTCTCTATGCAACACTGAATATTTGTCTGTTTTGGAAAGGTCAGGGGATGGCTTGACTGAAAGCCCCTTTGATCCTCTATCACCACATCCAATCAGTCTGCGAGGACCCAGAGCAGAGAGCATAAGTCTCTGCTTCAATGTGCATGTATATATCATTTACCAAGTATCCCTGCATGCACTTCCACATTTTACCATCATTTCCTACTACTTTATTCTGAGATATTACTGGCACATTGCCAGACATCCTGATAGCAAGAGCCATGTTGTTTCAACACACAGTCTGCACCAAAATGCACACACAGACACTTGCCATTTGAAATGTCCATTTCCTCAGGGCTTTCCCTTTAGTCCACATTTCAATTTATCATATAACCACAGCCTCTGTGAGTCTGTTTGTGAGCCCACAGTCAGGCTGATGCACAGAGAAAAAGACTTTACATTTCCTGTCATCCATTACTCTCACCTACTCTACACTTGATCTCTGTGGTATTTTGTCTATTTCACAGGAAGTAATTGGATGTGCAGACCAATTATTTATGTCAGAAATATTTATGTCAGAAATTCTACCCACACCCCAACATCTCAAGAAATCAATGTGAAAGTCTCCCTGGTCTAAGCTTTATTGTGAAGAATACACCTCTCCTGCACCTTCCTTTTGTCTTCTTCCTGATCCTGACTTAACAGTCCTGGATACTTTGCTTAGAGGAACTGTTGAAAACAAGGACATTTATTTGTTGTTTTATCTATCCCTTGGGAAGAAAGCAGAGTTTTGAGTTCTTAATCCTTGCATATTTTCAAGTATGGCATGTTTTCTTCTAAGACATATGAGAGCTGATAGACTTTCTAAGCATCCAGATTGATGCTAAAGTGCCATCAATTTGGCAAGGGTCCCATTGCATCATTTTGTTCTATGGTGATGCCATCAATTAACAGGCAAAATCCAAATAAATGACACCTATCCCGTTTGTTCAATAATAAATGGTATCCATATGTCCACTACACCACTGTCTCATTGAATAACATTATTTATTGAAGTTTTCCTGAAAGAATAAAACCAGCATATGGGCTGCATTCTCCAGTCATCAGGCTTTCTTGGGCTCGTTCCTGTGGCTGTGAGAGCATACCTTGACTAAATACTGTGACTCTTGGCTCTCATTACCTACATACTCCTACAGTATGGTCACCAGTTAGTTGAAACCCTTCACTCTGATGATGAAGAAGGATGAACTACGAACAAAACCTGCATTGCATTTAACTTATTCATTCCAGGAGCACTTCCCAAATCCAAGCCAGAGGACATCGGCATCAGAATCCTATGTGAGACACACATGTGAAAGATTTGCACTCCTTAGGCTCTGCTGTAGAGCCTCCAAACCAGAACTTTCAGAAAGAAGCTGGAATCTGAAGTCTAAAATAATTCATTACTTTATTCATCATGGTCATAAAAATCTGAGAAATAATTTTTGCTTCAGGTAAATGGACAGGAGAGAGAGAGAGAGAGAGAGAGAGAGAGAGAGAGAGAGAGAGAATCACTTTATATATTTAAAAGGTATCAACCTTTTATATTTATTATATTTATTTTTTCTTTCCCTTGCTTTTAAATTTCTTTTATGTCTTAGGGTTTCTATTGCTGGGAAGAGGCACCATGGCCAAGGCAACTCTTATAAAGGACAGCATTTAATTGCGTCTGGCTTGCAGTTTCAGAGGTTCAGTCCATTGTCATCACAGGAAGCATGGCAGTGTGCAGGGAGACATGATGCTGGATGAGCTGAGAGTTTTCCATCTTGATCCAAAAGCAATCAGGAGGAGACTGTCTCTACTGCACTGGTTGGAGTTTGAGCTTAGAAGCCTCAAAGCCTATCCACACAGTGATATCTTTCCTTTAACAAGGCCACACCTCCTAATAGTGCCACTTTCTATGAACCAAGCATATTCAAACCACCACAACTTATACATTATTAATCTTCTTATTGAAATAGAGTTTTTCCTCACATAATGTATCCTGATTATTGTTTCCCTTCCTCTATTCCTCATGGTTCTTCACCACTTCTCTCCCACCCAGATCTACTTCCTTTCTGTCTCTCATTAGAAAACAAACAGGCTTCTACAGGAGAATAATAAAACAAAATAAACAACAAAAAAGAAAACACATCTGAATAGGACAAAACCAACAAACAGAAGGAAAAGAGCCTAAGAAAAAGCACAAGAAACAGATATAAATGCAGGAACACACTCATTTGCATATTCGGGAATCCCATAAAAACACTACACTGGAAATCATAATTTATATGCAAAGGACCTGTAAGGCAAAAAGATAGAAGAAAAATGTAAATATTAAAATTAAAATTAACAATAACTTTTAAAAAATGAGAGCTCTGACATGACAACGTGAAACAAAGATCTAGAGATACCATTGAGTTCACTTTCTGTTGAGTGTCTCTGGCTGGGCATGTGGCTTACCTTTATGAGTAGTTTGTTTCCCAAGTGAGATTCCCTGGAGAAAACCAAATTTTCATTCCCTATTGGTTATCAATTGGTGGCTGCTTCTGGGATAAGGACATAGGTGCATGCCCATTTTCTTTCAGCTCTAGGACCCCATCTGGTGCAGATCTGGGCAGGCTGTGTGCATGTTGTCTTAGTCTCTCTAAATTCATGTGGGCACCAGTCCTGTTTCATAGAGAAGTCTTTGGTGATTTTCATCTCCTCTGGCTCTTACAGTCTTTCTACCTCTTCTTCTGAGGGATTCCCAGAGCCCTGAAGAGAGGGATCTGATGGAGACATCTCATTTAGGGCTGAGTGTCTCAAGGTTTCTCTCTCTCTTTACATTGTCTGGTTTTGAGTCTCTGTATTCCTAAGTGCTTCAGGAGGAGGCTTCTCTGATGATGGCTGATTCACTTCTCTGGCCATAGTCAAATGAACAATGCTGCAAGTTTACAATAGCATGCTATGAGAAGGGAGAAGCCGCAGGGGCGCCATCCTGCACCTCAGCAGTGATATTCAAAGTTTTACCATTGGACAGGCTCTGTCACCAGCAACTGGGCCCTAAGTCAGAATGAATGAATTAAAAACTAGATTTTTAACAATATGCTCAGAAGATCTGTGTGCACATTAAAATTCAAACTCTGAAAAACATTATTCTAAGGGTAGTATAAATACTACTGTCATGTTTACTCTTTATTTAGTGACCTTGTCTGCCTCTTTACTGGTTCCCCCAAAGCAAAGCGAATGAAATGACATCATGTAATAGATGCATAAACTCCATAGGGTGATTCCTTGATGGCAAACACTAATAAGCAATATGTATTTGCCTACAGAAGGAAGGGAACTAAAGACACTTCAATCCCTGGGCTTTGTTCCTTATTGGACATGGTAGGAAGATTCTCAAGTGTCTTA
This sequence comes from Montemys delectorum, assembly GCA_019843815.1. Classification (NCBI taxonomy): domain Eukaryota; kingdom Metazoa; phylum Chordata; class Mammalia; order Rodentia; family Muridae; genus Montemys; species Montemys delectorum. The sequence continues at coordinate 7,782 of JADRCD010215355.1, forward strand.
GTTAGGGTTTTACTGCTGTGAAGAAACACCATGACCAAGGCAAGTCTTAGAGAGGACAACATTTAATTGGGGCTGGCTTACAGGTTCAGAGGTTCAATCCATTGTCATCAAGATGGGAGCTTGGCAGCATCCAGGCAGACATGTTCCTGGAGGAGCTGAGAGTTCTACATCTTGTTCTGAAAGCAAACAGAAGACTGTCTCCCTGTGGCTAAAAGGGGATTCTCAAAGACCACTCCCACAGTAACATATTTCCTCCAACAAGGTCACACCTACTCCAACAAGGTCATACCTCCTAATAGTGCTACTCCTTGGACCAAGTGTATTCAGACCACAACATCAAAATATTAGCAGAGTAATTGCTGGGCTTACCTACACTACAGCACAGTGCAAGGATGATGCTGGACTGTGTGGTCATTTGGAGAGTCATGAATTCCTCTGAAAGATAACATTTCTGCTCTCTAGAGATCAACCTAAGTCTATAATTATTATTGATGGATGCCTTGCTAAAGGAATATCACTGTGGAGTTGTAGAAGAGCTAGATGACTTTTGTCCTTGAGATTACATTATTTCATGCACACTGAAGACTTATGTTTCAGATTGTATATACATAAATATTTCAGATGTATATACATAAAATATTAGATTATATATACATAAAAATTTTAGATGTCTATACATAAGTATATGGTTACTATGCTAATATACCATTTATTTCTACATTTATGTAAGATTGTTTATATCAAGAAAATTAATGACAAGAAACCAACCTTTTGTCACATCAGGGGTTCAGAGACAACATAGACTATTCAGAACTAGGTCTCTTCGGCTAAAAGAGAAAATTCAGAGCTATTGTTTTGAGGTGACATTTTTTTTGAGGCTTCTTCCCAAGTCCTCTGATTTATTCACACAGAAATCATCTGTTGACTACTCACTATGTGTTCTTCTAGTAGAAGAAGTAGAGCCAAAATTCTGACAGCAATCTCAGAACTCAGAAGCTGTGTGGCTGTGCCCTTAGCCTGCAAAGCACTCTTTACTAAATCTAAATCTTAGTTTTGTTGTTGAGGGAAAGGAAAATAAACAAACAAACAAATGCCCAACCAAACACAAAAAACCAAAAAAGTCAAACAAACAAATAATCAAAACCAAAAATAGAAGCTGTCTCATTAGATCATTGGCATCATGAGGAAGGGATGTGCATGAGCTACTGGGAGCAATGGTTCCTGCCTGGGAAGTGCTGCCTGGTATTACCTTTCACTAATTTCAGCATTGCCATCTCTCGGCATACTCTGCTTATTCCATGTGTATTGAGCACAAAGATAAATAGCAGGGTCCCTCATTTCAGTGAAGGTGCTCAGCGAGGTCAAGAAAGCCCCCAGTCAACAGTGGAAGAGGAGACCATTGCTGCCGTGGACAAAGCTACTGCCAGATAGAACAGGGATGCTCTGGCAACAGCTGGCAGGGAGGGAAGATGCCCAGCTGGTTTGCAGAATTCAAAGAGCATCTTTAGGGTGGAAAGTAGGAAAGGAAGTTGGGCTAGAAAATGAGAAATCTGGTGTAGCAGCCCCGAGGTTGCTTTAATTGGCCTTGGTTCCCTCCTCGACTGGCCCAAGCACAGGCTGTGGAGTCGTGGCTATATCGACCGTCCTTGTGAGTTCTCCTGAAGGCTGTGCTGTGACAATACCGAGCTCAGGGCACAGGATTCCTGCGCAGGGTGGTACAGCTGGAAGAGAGAGGAGGGATGAGTCCTTTCCGGAGAGGATAGAGACCTGGTCCCTTTGAGATGGGTGCTCTTCTTCCAAAAATAGCAAATGGAAAGAAAGAAACAAATTATTTTTCTGTCTTATGTACCTTTCCACACCTTATCATTCCCAAGGAGCCAAGGGGCTTGTTCTGAACCTACCTACTTCCTGTCTTTCTCCTGAATATATAGAGTACTATGAAATGGGGCCAAAGTCCAACTTCTGTGTTTGTCTCCACGACTCACAGGAAGTCATTGGCTTCTCTGTGGCTTGTTCTCATTTGGATCATCTTTGTCTCAACTACAAGACTTTCTGTGATATATCAGGAGGCAACATCGAGAGATCGCCGCTAGCGTCTTTTACTCCAGGCACTGCTTGGAAGCTACAGATTTCACTCCCATACTGATTTGTGTAGGGTATGAGTGAGAAATGAGAACTTTGCATCAGAGAATAAGTAGAACTTCATCTGTGAAGTGAGGGAAGGATAGGGGACCTGGTGCTGGCCAAAGAACATCCTGAGCTGCCAGGATGAGTAACCAAAGCCTGCAGTTGAGCCTGGAATGAAGCTAACCCTAACCAGCTCATCCACTGCCTCAAATGCTGGGCCTCTCTTGTGAATGAATAAGCACGGGTGTGGGGAAGCGGCAGGCTGTTCCCATTCCAATCCATGTGCATGGCCGTCCTTCACTGGCTTCTTGATGACAGGACCTTTCTTTGCATTTCGGATTCAATTTTGCCAGGTTTAAGCCAGTCCTGAGCCAGGAAGCTGGAAGGCGCTGTCTAGGGGAGGCAGGCAGGGTGACACAGCATGCTGTTTCTCATAATTACAACAAGCAGCTGCAGTCAGCTCCCCGACTCCACCTTGCCCTGTAAGCTAAGCCTCCTGTGGCAGCCTATGGACACCATGGGAATCTAGACTACTTACTGAATCACTTTTACAAACACTGATCTGCTTGGCCCAGAATTCCCTTCCCTTTGGCATGATTTTCTGTCAAAAATATTGAGTGACTATGGGGGTTGGGGTGGATCTGAAGTATTGTGTGAGCCTCTGACACAGCAAGGCCAACACAGTTTACATATCATCGTTCATAATCACTGCTGTAAATGATTTGTTCTGTGGCTCTACTGGAATCACTTCTTACCACACCTCGAAGAGTTTGGATTATTTGTGGATGTTTTTCCCATTCTTTAACATAACAGAGATGAGAGACTCCATCACCCACACCCTCAACAAAGTTCCGACCCCAAGGATAAGACATGAGTGGTGTCATTTTCTGTTGTAACAATTCTACTTGGAAGTGTAAGAGACACCTGGTTTTCAGTCCCATGAGGCAGTGCGGGGCAGGCAGTCTCTGGGCTGCTGGATACTCGGCTGCTTTGCATGCGTGTAGGAGAAAATGTGTGGAAGTTCGGCAAGTGCCGCAAGCTGAATGGAGCTGTTAGCTGTCTCTTCAACACACTTGCCAGTTTCATTGCCTGCTCTAGGATGTCTTTGTCATCATTATACAGGGATCATAGATAATAGACTGTTTGAAATCCTAATTCAATTAAAACTTAATCCTCGGATGTCAATAGCAGCATATTGTGCAGAAGGTTACAATGTAGGCAATTTCTTTTGAGCATATCATTAAAAGAACAAAGCAAGAATAAGAAACGGCCCAACTATTTTCCAAAGCAAGATGCTCATTATTGTTTTGGGAACTTTTGCCACCATGATAAAATTTAGGCTATATTTCAATATGTATTCAGGGGGAAATCACATACACTTAAGTCCATTTGCAATGATTAGTTTTGTCTTGTGTAAGGGAATTGAGTACACAGGATCCTTTTAAGAAAGAATACTTTCTATAACCAAGGCACCAAGGCAGATGTTTCTGGTTACAAAATACCCGAGGGATATGAAAAGTCTGTCAAAATTGGCACTCTGAGAAAGTCTAAGTGAGGCCATGGAACTGCTTTACATGAACAAGAAGCCGAGTTCAGTTTTGTTTTTATGGCTTGAGCCTCTAAGGCCTTGAATCACTCTTTTGATTGGCTGCCTTGGCTTCCCATCAGAAGCGCTGACCTTTGTGTTTCTAGAGTTATTTATATGGACCTCCAGAAGTCAGAGCCTGAATAATAGGTCCCAGCATTTCTATGCTGTAGTTGTGGTCCAACACTACAACTTAGGACTTCCCACTCTCCAAATTGCCTCATAAGATGCTTTTAAAACTGGAATGGAGCAGCAACTTTGAGACAACCAAACCTCTGCAAGACAACAGGAGGAAGTCTTTGGGGAAAATTTGCCACTAAAAGTTAGAGAAACCTGCTCTCTCTTTAGTAGAGCTCATGACTTGGGGGAGTTCTGATTCCCCCAACTCATGTGTTGAGCAAGAAGGGAGTGCAGCCGCAAGCAGAAATGGGTCCAAGGACAGGTTCCATGGGAACAACAACATTGTCACTGCTTACATTGTGAAACCGCCCTTGTTCAGGGCGGAGGAGGGAGGGAGAGTATAAAATTAGTGGGTGACCAGTTACCACCCTACAATTGCAGCCGTGGTGAGCTCTGGGACATTGCTCATCCCAATTCTGCTGGGTTCAGATGTACATTCTTTACACTGGAGAAATGAACAGGGTGCCTGCCATTGTACTGGTCTCATACTATCTTTAAAAATAGAATTAGAGAGTAACAGAAAAACAACTAGGGGTGTGGGCTAAGTGGAGGAGGGAAGAATGATCCTTGTGTCTGGATTTCTGAGTTGACATATTGGCACTAACACTTCTAGCTTTAAGATTTTCATCCAAAAACTTTTAGCCTGTCCCAGGATGAATATACTCATGTGTTACTTAGTCAACTTGACAAGGTAGGATCATTTGGAAAGAAGGAAAATTGGTTGAGAATATATCCCCAATCAGAATGGACTCTATAGGAAAGCATGTGAGCCTTTTTTTTTTTTTTTTTTTTTTTTGACTAATGATTGGTTTAGGAGGGTCCAAACCCCCCAGAGCACCATGGGCAGTTTTATCCCTGAGTAGCTGGCCCTGAATATAGGCTGAGCCAGTCATGGGGAAACAGCCAGTGAGCAGCATTTCTTAGTAGCCTCTCCTTCAGTTCCTCCTGCCAGGTTCCTACCTGGAGTGCATGCCCTGCTTGAGTTCCTGCCATGGCTTTCCTCAAAGAGAGACAGTGACTAGAATGAGTAAGCCCAGTTAGCCTCCCCTGCTCCCAGGTTTCTTTTGGTCATGGCATGGTCTTTATTATGACAACAGACAATGAACAAGAACATGTCCTCAAAGTGTGATTGGGTCCCATAGGCTTATAAGTTTGAAAACCAGAGCCCAATTTCAAAAGACTTGCACCATTCCTAGTATTCTCTCTCTCTCTCTCTCTCCCTCTCTTTCTTCCTCTCTCTCTCTCTGTCTGTCTCTCTGCCTCTACTTGTGGATTGATACTTGAGTGTCCAGCTTCATTATCACACTCCTAATCTTAGCAGTGATGACAACATTGTGCAGGTGCATCTACTGGAGATACATGCACAAATGTAGTTAGCAGAGACAGCAGATACTGTCTGAGCACTGCTCAGTAATAGTAATAGTGTTATACTATTGACCTTAACTTCAAATGATTATAGACTGTCATTTGTTAACAGAGTGTCACAACTGGAGAAAAATGTATAAAATTGGAAACTGGATCTTCATTACTGGTCAGCACTGCCTTCAGAGTATCATAGTTTAACATATATCCTGTTGATAATTATCTTCTGAAGAATGCAATGATATAGCCTTTTTATTAAAGGCGTTAATTTGTTGAATGTAAACAGTTCACAATCTGCTACAATTTTTGCAATCATGTTTTGACATATCTTTGTTATAAATGGAACCTCAAGAGAATGAGGGAAGGGAAGAATGAAGAGGCAGTCTCTCTTCTGCTAGGAGATGCTGCTTGCTGTTACCGGCACGAGGTCTCTGGGCTTTGTTCAGGATTGTGGATGGGCCAGATGCTGTGTGAAGGAGACAGAGCCATAGACTGCCACAAAGATCCTCTGCAGGAAGTAAAAGCCTTCTTGGATGGGCAACATGAGGTCTGCTCCTATTTTTCCTCTCTCTTTTCTAACGTTTCAGGACTTTTGTATACAGACAACTAAATACTCAAAGTAAGGAACATGAAGAATTAATTATATGGTATTGAGCCATTCTCCATTTAAAAAAAAAATAACTCCATGAATTCTAAAAGCAAATGGTGGACCATAATATGGAGAATCAGAATTCTATTAATTCATAATGACTAAAATAGAATCCATTAAGAATGGTGGGGTATTGGTGTGAATGTAGATGCAAATTATCACGATCATGCCTTCGATGCGAGCTCTGATCATGTTGGCACTGGGCCGGCTCGCTCATGTTTATGATGCAGGTCCTGATCGTCTTGGCACTGGGCCAGCTCTCATTAGCGGGATTATTTTTAATCATCAGCATTTGGTGACATGAATACTCATATTTGTTGATTTCCTGAGAAAAGCATTTTAAATTGTAAATAAGAAAAGACAAAAATATTCATTTAGATTAGAGAAAATAATGATTATTCCTGATTTTTCTTAAGGTTTTTCTTTTGACAAAATGGCTAACTTTTAGATGTCTGTTTCCATGAGGCCCAGATATGGCTGAATTGTAAATGGCAGGTGTGAGCTTATTTGTATGTCCCTCTTTAGGATGACAGTAGGACCATTCTTAAATACAAATCAAGATATTAAAGGTTTCTGGTGATTCCTTTCATTTTCAAATAAAGGAGACATAGAAAACTGATATTTAAGTGCACCTAGTATTTGTCATGAGCACACTCTAAAATCATGGGAACAATGGCTACCCAGTGTGCAGCTTCTTCTGGGGTCTGAAGAGTGAATCACATTTACCAAGAGGACAAGGGACAGAGGAACATTCCAGGAAGGGCAAGGATATCTGTGGAGGAACCTAAAGAGGAGGCTTGTAAGTGTGGGAGGAGACAGAACTACAGTAGCAGAAGATGGACTCTCAGTGTAGACTGGCCGATAAGCCTTCCCTGCATAGAGGGTCTAAGGCTACCCCATCAGTCAAACCTGGCTGCTCTTGAGTGAGCCCAAAGTACCTGCCCTTGAGTAAACAAACCCCTTCCTTCCAGACTTCTGAACTGATCTAGAACCAATGGATTCCCCTTGGGCAGTCCTGTGGCTAGCTAGGGCAGCTGGGGGCGGTGGAGAATAAGGAACAATTCCTTTTTCAGCAAATATGAACTGAAGGAGCAAGACAGAAGACAGGGGGTTGGCTACTGCAGTATGTAAGAAATGGAAGCAAGACAAGTAAGGGTACAAAGAAGCAACACAGTTGATAACCATTTCACTGGGCGCATAAAGAAGGCATGAGAGTCTCTGGGGTCCAGGGACAAATGTCACTGTTGACCAGGTTCCTGGAAAGGTGGGTAAGGATCTGTCAGCTAAACTGGGGAGAAGAGAACGGTTTGCTTTCCTTGTCTTCCGGGAGAGCTGGCACTGGGAAGGGATCTGAGAGGATTGAGCGTGCTTATTAGACAAATTGCATTTAGTGCCTCCATAAAACAAGACGTGGGAGGCATGGGGTAGGTCTGAAGCCTGGGAAGATATGGACTCAGGAACCAAATTGGAGAGTCTCCAGCTTATAGCCAGTAGGGAGGCACACAGCTTTCTGGACATGTGGCTTACAGTTTCATATATAAATTATAAGGCCCACTGTCTCCCTCTGTCTCAGGCAAACCACTTCTCCTTACTTCCTTTCTCCTCCTATTAACTTTCTATTTAAGCTTAAAAGTGGTGATAACCAGTACCTAAGAAATGGAAAACTGGTCCCTAGGGGAAGACAGTAACATTAACTCCCCAAACAACAAAGCTGTCGTGTCTTCCAATCTAAGTTCGTTTCTTCTGATTTATCTCCTTCCCTTAACCACAGTTAAACCATTTTTGAGGTTTTGTCTGTGTGGGTTTTTTCTACCACCTTTCCAGATGATGTCTTACCTTGTCTGCTACTTTATCTTAAACTTTTCCACAGCTTTCAGCTTTGCCCTTGACTGAGATGATGGTATTATTATAAACTTTATTTTTAATTTAATTAAGCACTACTATATGAGCTAACCTGGAAACATACCACATATAATAAATTTGATGAGGAAGCGTGTGCCCAAAGTACATTTTTTGCAGCACAAATGATTGTAGTTGATTAACTCCCAGTATTGTGGAAACACAATATAATGTTATTGTCCACAAACTAATAAAGTTTATTGTAAATGTTATTTTAAAACAAAATATTAGCTTTGAGGGAAAACATCTTGATTTCATAGGAATATAATGCTTCATTGGGAAAACATGTTTGGAAAGAAGTGGCTGGAAGTCAAAGCATATGACTTAAGCAGAGGCCCTGAGATCAGAGAGAAAAGTCCACCTGCGTTTTCCCATATGTGCAAACAGCATGGCTGAACTCCGGGGAGTAGACATCAGAAGCCAACGGGCCCTGTTCTTAGGGATCTCTCAAATGTTATATTAAAAATACTGGCTTCGTGCTCTGTAATCCTCCGGGGAGCCCAGGCTGCCGTGCTGGAGAGGAAAGGGGCTGCGCCAAACACAGAGTGATGCTCAGTTTTATTTACCCTTTCATTCTCAGGTTGAGTTGGAAGCCAGACCCCTACTGTGAGTGTTCACAGTGGTGCAGTGGTGGTGGGGGGAGGAGGGATGGAGAAGCAATAGAACTGACACAGAAAACACTTGTTTCTGTTCCAGTCAGTCTTTCAATAATTAAGCAGACCTCCCATGAACTAAATTACCTTTATTTGCCTCCATGATAACGTCTTCTGTGCTGTCTTTGCATCTATAGCCATTCATACTAAACTAACTGACCTTTTGTAAATCCATTCTCTACTTAGCTGTCAAAGCTTTGTATTCTCCCACCCTCTTTGGGGCATAGTCCTCTATCTAGCCCAGGTTAGTCTTTACCTGCCTCATGTGCTTGCCTCAGACTCCCAAGTGCTGGACTTAGAAGCACAAGCTACAAGGCCTAACCTCAAGGCAACTTTTAAAAGTTCAATTAAATAAGGTTAAATGAAACTAAGTTGAGTCTCCTGCCTCCAGATGCATCAATCCTTCAGTAAGCTTGCATTGTAAAGAGCACAATTGGAACTCTGCACCATGAAGGATGAAACCTTGAGTGGTTAAAGCCTGATACTGTCATATAGATGCCTTGACTATTTCTTCCCCAGACCCATCCTGTCCCTCCCCAGCCCCTGCCTGTTCCCCCAACCATGCCTTTCTTATTAATTAATTCATTAATTAATTTACTTTATATCCTGTTCACTGCCCTCTTCCAGGTCACCGTCTCTGATCATCATTCACTCATGTCTCCTCCGCTTCTCCTCTGAGCACGTGGGCCCCCCTTTGGGGAATAGTAAACCCCTAACCCTGCACATCCTTTCCCACTGAGGCCAGACAAGGCAGCCCAGCTATAAGAACATATTCCACATACAGGCAACAGCTTTTGGGATAGCCCCGACTCCAGTTGTTTGGAACCCACATGACGACCAAGATATCTGCGCATATCTGCTACATATGGGTAGGGGTCCAGGGGGTTAGGTCGAGCTCCTGTATGTTGTTAGGTTAGTGGTTTAGACTCTGAGAGCTTCAAGGGTCCAGGGTAATTGACTCTGTTAGTCTTCCTGTGGGGTGCCTATTCCCTTCAGGACCCACAATCCTTCTTCCTGTTCTTTCTTCTGTAAGAGTTCCCAAGCTCCACCCACGGTTTGGCTGTGGGTGTCTGTCTGCATCTGTCTGAGTCAGCTACTGGTGGAGCCTCTCAGAGAACAGCCATGCTAGGCTCCTGTCTTCAAGCACAACAGAGTACCATTAATAGTGTCAGAGATTGCTGCTTGCCAAGGGATGGGTCTCAAATTGGGCAGATTATTGCCAACTGCACCCTTCTGTCTGCTCCAGCTACTTTTCTTTGGCTTCCTGAACTCTTCCAAGTTCTTCCAAGGAGCCACAGGTCTTCTCTAAAAGGCTTTCATGTTTGTTATCTCTTATGCCTTAGCTTTTTGCCAAAGTTGTCTCCTTTATAGCCTTCCTATCTTAGTTTAAGAGTTATTTTTTCTTTCATCTACTTGAAGTTCCCTGTTGGGTTCCCTATGGCACATTGAGTGATTGCTAATTACTGGGTATTGATTTGACTACTTATTTACTGTCTCTCTTCACAATGAATTCAAGCTTGATGGAGATGGAGATATTTGTTTTGTTTATCCCCTTGCCTCAACCCTCAGTCACCAGGGCTGGAAGCTTATAAGTGTCAAATAAATATTTAATAAATAAATGAAATTTACACATGTGTAATTTACACATGTGTGCATTTTTAGACTTTTTGGACATAGATTTGTATTATGGAGAAAAATTTTCTAGGAACAAGAATTATGGCTCAAAAGAATGACTTTTTTTTTAATTTTTTTTTTTTTTTATGTACTACCCTCTGGAGAAGTTTTTTTTGGAGATATTTTTTAGTGATCCCAGTGGTATGTTTGGTAGTTTGTTTTTTTTTTTTTTTTTTTTTTTTGTCAGATGTGTGGATAAAAAAATGCATCCCAATAATGATATACTTTGCATGTCTTTGATGATGAGTAAAACCAACCATCTCTTGTGTTCGAGATGTCATTTCTCCTCCTGTGTGTAATGTGTTGCCTGCTGGCCTGGCATTGTCAAATAGCTTCTAGAATGGCTTCTATTGAAAATTACTTTTTGTCTGTTGGGCTTATTAAAATGTTTATTTAACTTTTAACTTGTTATATTTTTCTAATAAAGAAATGTTAAATGTCCATGTAGTTCATGCAGTTGAATATATATAAATCTTTCGTGGTATTATCCCTGGCATCGTCCAAGTAATATGTAATCTTACAAATATGCAATGAAGATGCAATTTCAATTCATCCAACAATACCAGAAATGGACAGGATTGGACAAATAAAGCAAACAGAAGGAAAATAATCGAAAAGAAGGTACAAAAATCAGAGATCCACTCATTTGCACACTCAGGAATCCTGTAAAAACACTAAAAGGGAAGCCATAATAGATCTTTATATATGTCCTTAAATCCATTCTCCACATAGAAATAAAAGTTATTTTCTTTCTTAAGATGATGCCTCCTTTAAAAAAAACCATTTCTCCTTTTATTAAAAATAGATTATTTTCCTCACCTCATCCCAATTCCTCCCCACTTCCCATCTGGATTTATTTCTTTTGTCTTGCATTAGAAAACAAACAGGTTTCTAAGGGATAATAATAAAATAAAATATAATAAGATAAAACAAAAACTTAAACATCGGGGTTGGACAAAACAAACAAACAAACAGAAGGAAAAGAGCCCCGGAGAAGGCATAAGAGAGATCCATCTGCTCATGCATTCAGGAGTCACTAAACTCCCTAAACAGGAAGTCATACTATATACACAGAGGACCTGGGCAGACAGCCCTCCCCCATTGACTCAGTGTCTATGAGTTCATATGACCTTTGCTCATGTTGATTTAGAGGTCCTAGTTTTCTTGGTGTCCTCTATCCCCCCTGGCTCTTACACTCTTTCAGCCTCCTCTTCTGGAGAGTTAGTTACCTGAGCCCTGAGGGGAGAGATTTGATGGTGACTTCATATTTAGGGTTAAGTGTACCAAGGTCTCTCATTCTCTCCATAATGTCCAGCTGTGGGTTTCTAGATGCACCCAAATGCATGAGAAAATGTCTCTGACAATGGCTGAATAAGGCACTGACCTATGAGTATAGCAGAATGTCATTAAGTATCATTTTATCACTGCTGGGTTTTTTTTGGATTGTTTGTCTGTTTTTGTTTTGTAGACCAGTAGAATTGGTTTTACCTTAGAGCTCTGGGTTATCTAGTCTCTGGTTGTTGGTCACTCAAGCAATGTTGGATAATGGTTCCAGCTCATGGAGTAGGCTTTAAATCAAAACAGATATTGGTTGACTAGTCCCATAAGCTTTGTGCCAACATTATCCTAGCATATCTTTTTTTTTCTTTTTATTTATTTATTTTTAGCTTTTATTGTATTATGGTGAGAAAAGTTACATGATTTCAATTGGTCTGAATTTGTTAACATTTAAAAACATATTTTAAGTAAATAGAATTAAATCACATTCTTGTTTCCCTTTTGTACCCCAACTCCTCCCAGAGACCCCCTCTTCAATACCTACAATATCTTTTTTGTCATATTCCTTAAAATTTATAAAATATTATAATAAAAAGAGTATTATAAAAGTTGTTTGATATAAAACAATCAATTTAACAGTGTTATGTAGATGCTTGTCTACAGCAATACTGCAAATACATATGCTTTTCTCACTATAAATTTTAAATAACTCCAAACATATTAACTGTATATTTCAAAATAATATATCACTACTAAGTATTTTCTTAAATGAACATAAATATGTAAAGTCTTTTTGTTTGTTTTGTATTGAGTAGAGTTTAAAATCTTGGCTCTTTCTGTGGTACAAGCCCAAAATAAGAACAATTTTTAGACATTGGATTTCATTGTAATAAGGCTGTACTTCAGTGACCCTCAAATCACCGAAGGATTTTACCTCTATTGTAGCTAAGCTGAGAGGTGACAGTTCTGCTGCATCAAGGAATGAATTTTAGGCACGATTTTTAGATACGGACTTCCTGCTATGGTCAAAAAGCTATTTGACTTGAGTGTGGGACTTTATTCTCAGCCCACAGAGAACAGGCTACATTCATTTAAGAAATGGTGTGTGTATTAAGATGCTCTACCCATAAAGTCATTCACCAACTGTTTCAATGAACAATGATTCTGCATGGAAGGTGGTACAGATATTAGGTGAGGATAAGAATCTGGTTCATTGGCTGTGATGATTTTGAAAAGCATTCATCTCAGAGAAAGCATAACTTATACAGTCCTCTTCTTCAAACTTGATACAAGAGCTAGAAGTATCAAGCAAAGCATTTAGTCTCACTCTTTGTTGTTCTCTTTCATACAAGCCACCTCCCAAGTTAATTGTCTATGTCTCCATTGGGTATATAAATACTTTTGAAATATATACGCTGTTCTGAAAACCACAGTATAGTGTAAAAACATGAAATAAACAATACTAATAGAGAGGCTGAGGTAGAGAAGCAAGATTTTAAGACCCTTACGTTGTACACAACAAAACACTGTCACAAAAAAGCTGAAAGTATATATAGATTGTACAATATTGGATCTATTTCTCCAATTACCAAATTAGAGAGACCATTGGATGACAATCAACAAAT
>JADRCD010215356.1:0-34991 GCA_019843815.1 Montemys delectorum
GTATAAAGAAAACTCATCAGGTATGGATCTAATACATGTCTTTTTAGACAAATGAAAGTTTTAGTTTCTTCCTCTTGGCCTACAACTTGTCTAGCCAGATGTTCTTAACTTGACCTTGATGTCAAGTACATGTGGGTATAGTAGTAGTCTAATGTAACCAGAAAATGGTTGGTTATTTCTCATGCTCTTCAAACCACTATTACACCAGTGCATTTTATTTATGGGTAAAAGTATTGGCTGAGCATTATAACAAAATGTTTCTCAGCCATTTATGTTTCTTCTTTTGAGAAATTTGTTTAGTTTATTGTACTATTTTTAAACTGAAGTGTTTGTCTTTTTAGTACTTCATTTTCAACTTCTATATTACTGATGCAAACTCTCTAGATTGGCATCTGGTAGATGAACCCCTCATTCTTTAGGTTACCTTTCACTACAAGATAACCTCTTGTCACACAGAAGATATATAGGATCAGGAGTTTTATTTATTAATGATTAGTTATGCCTGCTAGCATGTGTTTATAAAACTTTTCCTGGGTCAGTGAATTCAAGTTTATTCCCTACTTTCTTATTCACCAGGTTCTAGGTATCCAGGCTCATGTTGAAGCCCCTGGTACATTTAGAGTTGAGTTCTGTGCAGGATTGGACACAAGGATCAAGTTTAATTCTTCCATGTGTAGCTATTAAGAGAGACCAGAAATATTTTGATGAAGATGGTGATTTCTTAAAAACTTTTTTGTGCTCTTAGTAAAAGTTAGGTAGAATTGGGAGCTGTATGGTCTTTAGTTTTAGTCCATTAAATAATGCATCTGTTTTTACGTCAATACCAAGCTGCTTTTATCATTTGTGATGTTGTAAACTTCAGAAATTTTTTTAATTATTCAAGATTGTTTTAACTATCTGGATTATTTATGGTTCCATATGCAATTTTAAAAACTTGAAATTTCTATAGGGAATTGCATTTGAACTTTGAAGGGAATTATGACCAGTTTGTGAATCACTTTTGGTAGGATAGTCATTTTAACAATATCAATTCTACCGATCAATGATCATAGGCTATCTTTCCATCTTTCTATAGTCCCCATTTAGTGTTTGCAGTGTTTGCAGTTAACTTTTTTAATTGTACACTTTCACTTCTTTGGTTACATATATTCTCATAATTTATTTTCTGAGGCTATTTAAATAACTATAGTTATTTGTTTTAAACACACTATAGTTTCTCCATTAGATATTATATAGCATTGATTGACCTTACATATTCCTGGCAATCATCAAAATCCCAAGATGTATTATGAAATAGTTTTTCATTTAATTCACTGCTACAAGTCTCAATGCTACCTTAATTTTTAATTTGTAATATTATGTCCTTTAGTGAACTAGAATTTTATCTCTTTTTACACAGTTGCAAACATTGCAACATGCCTACACATATCATATATTGTGTTTTCATGCATTTGGATAGAAGAAAGTTACACTTTATGTTTAGTATAAAAAAATTGCTGGAACAGAAAATGGGCAAACGGTGACATCCTGTACTACTAATAAGGAATGTTTTAGTGTAGTATATATAAGATAGGCATGACCTATGCTTTCAGTCTTACAAAGATTTGGCAACCAGCAGGGTGAAATACAAGTACACAAAATTTCTTTTCCTACAGTTGATTCCTGAACTTGATTTTCACCCCCTCTTGGGAATTGCAAAGCATCTGCCTGCAGGTATCTCAGGTAGAAAGAGTCATGATCCTCCTTTTATTCTACTATACAAGAGCAGTCTGAAGGCTGGATTTAATGTTCATTCTTGTAGAAAAATGTAAATGTCTACATTATTGATAGGCAAAGACAGAGAATTTATAGGCAAACCTGTTAAAGTCAGTATGGATATCCCATATATTAGTAATATTAAATATGAATATATATGTAGGGATAAAAGGATTATATAAATAAAATGACATATTATATAATGTGATATATTACATAATATGATAGAGAAAATACATTTACATTTTTGTATAGATAAGTATCATTTTGTATTTTATACATGTGTTCTTGTTTTATTTTGATTTTTTTAAAATTTCATATTATTTGTTGTATTCTGTAGTATCTCTGATCTGTATTAACACAGCATCTCACTTCAACATTACTGCAGCAGCTTTTGTTCTCCCACAAAACTTTGATTTCTATTTAGACCCGGGTCTTTTCTCTGTTAACTTCACTATTAAACATAAGTGGTTAAACACTGGGCAAAGCAACTATATAACACTTGTAGCTACAGATAATTTTCATCAGTAATTAAACACATTTAATTATAAACAGTATTTGTAAATTTTTTAGCTATTGCTTAATTTATTCAATATTTATTTTTAACTTCTTAAAAACATTATCAATATGTAGTATATCTTCCCAAGAGGCATGGTTTGGTAGATTTCTTAACCTGTATTTAATTGATAGAAACACATTTTATTAACTATTTTTAAAACCATAAAATGCTTATAAATGCAATAATGAGATTTCAATTGTACAATTGATAATAGTAATTTCAAGTGGCCAAGTTTCTTTTAATCCCAGCACTCAGTAGACATGGGTAGGCAGAATTGTGTTGCAGGCCACCCTGCTCTGCACAATGAGTCTCAGCCCAACCAGGAATATATATATATGCATATATATGCATATATATGTGTATATATGTGTGTTTATGTATATACATATATATACACACATATATGTATATATGTATACATATATACATATACATACAATACATATAATATTGAGATATTGAAATCCTGTCTCAAAATAAGGAATACTAGCAGCCCAAGACTTGTCTTATCTATTTTAGGTTCCTAATTTTGTTTGTTTGTGTTGTGTTTTGTTTTGTTTTGTGTGAGTTTGTGTATGTGTGTCTCTGTGTGTTTCTTTGAACTGACACTGAGAACTTTAATTGCCCTAAAAATCTTACAATTCAGTTATGTCCACAATCTTAGATATTAAACTTAGTGATTTGTCTGGGGGAACTTCTTCTGAAATTTCCCAAATAATAAAATCACATGATTAGTATGTTTGATTTTGTTTCAAGCACAAACAATCCTTACCATCTTAGATTAGATGAAGGGAATTTACTTGTATCATTCTCTTTCTGCAGCATGGATGCACTGTGTGCACTGTGCCATCCAGAAATGCACTGAAATGTTATTCTGAGGTAGAGTGAATAAAGTATGGAAAGCTCAGGCATCATTGCAAATCCAAGATGCATTTTTCCACAGGCTTCCATAGAACACTTGACATTAAAATATGCACACCTTATATGTGTTTTTTTTTTCTGAATAATGAAAATTGATTTCATGCCATCATCTGCAGTTGTCACGCTGTTTGACAGGAAATAAGGTGGCAAAATGTAATTATAAAATATACTCGGGAGTCTCTGGTTGTGTACTTTAACCTTTTTAGTATTCTGAATTTCAACAGATGGTCATTCTTGCTCTTCCCAACAGGGGTTTCAGTTTTTAAATAGGAGAGAAATGTCCATCCAATCAAATTCGGAACTCTGAAAAGGTCAAATTAGTATAGTACATGGCAGTTATTCTCAGAATGTATTAAACATTAACAATCTGACAGCTTATTCTTTTGACACAATGTAAGACAACTTTCCACATGAGAAAGCTTTCAACAAGAGAGAAAAATGCAAGTCATTTGACATTTTCTATTACAACCTTTGCTACACACAAATCACAGAATAAACTTTCAATATTGGATTATTATTTTTCTTTAGAGGAATATTCTAGAGATTAAAAACTTTGCAA
Organism: Montemys delectorum; assembly: GCA_019843815.1. Lineage (NCBI taxonomy): Eukaryota > Metazoa > Chordata > Mammalia > Rodentia > Muridae > Montemys > Montemys delectorum. The sequence continues at coordinate 3,795 of JADRCD010215356.1, forward strand.
ACACTAATGATAAACCTGTGTATCTTACTTTTATGCATAGACACACACATATCCATATATGTATTATATATATATGTGTGTTAGTTTGTGAAATGAATAGTGAAAATTATAATAAATATCCTTTTAAACATGACATTTCATTTTATATTTGAAAAAGCCAATATTCATATTTCAATTTAATTAGTTTTATTTTAAATAATACCATCAATGAAATTACAACATAATGTTTTGGTAAACACATACAGTTTGTAACATTTAAATTTTCTTAAGTGTTTAACCTTAAACATTATTTTAGTATATACTACAAAAATATTTCTTTCAGATTTTGGAGCTATATAATAAAGTTTACCTCAGAAAATGCTGGCAAAATAAACCATGATGGATAAATATGTAAATGATAGAAAGATAGTTGATGATTGAAAGATAGGTAACATTAATCTTTAAAATGTGAATTTAAAATATTATTTAAATTCATACATACTTATACATTCTTTTGTCCATATTAAATGGTCTTTCTTGAATTTGAAATACTTTAATTAATGAATTAATTTGCTTGTATGCGGAGAGTTGAGGACCTCTTTCATAAATAAGCACTCCCACTGGCTCACCTGGATTACGGGATAGAGCACAAGTCGTAAGACTTGGCATAACACTTGTAAATACTCATTTTTACTATACAAAACAATTTCCTTGGCTATATTGATATAACAAAATACTGTAAAATCTTTACTTTCTCATACTGTAAAAATCTTTACTTTCTCATGAAGATACTATTTTTGTACTAATTCATTCATTTCATTTATCTGAGTACACTGTAGCTACTACCAGATATATGAGAAGAGGGCATCAGATCCCATTACAGATTGTTGTGATGAACCATCATGTGGTTGTTGGGAATTAAACTCAGAACCTCTGTTTGTGCTCTTAAATGCTGAGTAATCTCTCCTGCCTCCAGATACTTATTACTAACAATCAGATATACAATTAGAACCAGGAACAACAACTACAAAAGACTGCCTTCCATATGCCCACAACTGTCACACACAGTAAGATTTAGTTGTATGAGTTGACTCACATGAAGCATGGTGTCCATGCATATGGAATTCTGTCGTAAGTCCTTCTGCTTTCATGTAACAAAATAGATATAAAGGTTATCTTAGTTAGGGTTTTACTGCTGTGAAAAGTAAGACACCATGACCAAGGCAAGTCTTATAAAGGACAACATACATTTGAGGCTGGAATACATGTTCAGAAGTTCAGTCCAATAGCATCAGGATGGGAGCATGGCAGCATGTAGGCAGGCAAGATGCAGGCAGAGCTGAGTTCTACGTCTTCATCTGAAGGCTGCTAGTAGAAGACTGACTTCCAGGCAGCTAGGATGAGGGTCTTATACCCCACACTCACAGTGACACACCTACTCCAACAGGGCTACACCTGCTAATAGTGCCACTCCCTGGGCTGAGCATATGAAAACTGTCACAACAATGAATAGTAACTCATAAATTTGGGGGAGATTATATTAGTGTTGCAAATATATTTTAAAATGATGATGTGATACTATTTGCACATTATGCAAGCTGGAATATAATGAACAATATTCTCCTTAAAGCTACTTCTTTCTACTTACTAATTGTCCTGTGTAATGTACTATATAAATGGCACCTGAGTAATAACTGTCCACTATGGAAATTAAGATATCTAATATTATTTAAAGTGTGCAGAGGTATTAAAACCTAGGCATGTATAGATAGCATCCCAGTGGTTACTCACTTAGCCGTGAATAATAGGAAGTTCTTCTGTGATTTAAAGTACTAAGGAACATTTTATGTCTTAAATATATGCTAACTAATTTGTTAAGAGTTCATATGTAGTATTACAAATATAAAGTGAAATTTTTTTGTTTGAAAATTTTCTATTTCAAAATACATAGACATTAAAGGAATTCATCTTTTCCTGGAACATGTAATAAATTAAATACTTGGTGAAAATGAGGTAGAAGAATATCTGGCAATCAGGAAGAGAAGACACATAAAGAAGGCAGCACAGGAAAAGTGTGGAGGCCAGGCCAAAAAAAAAAAAAAAAAAAAAAAAAAAGGAGAGCATGTGTTTGGATATAACCTAATAAAATCAATTTGTTTTCTCAAAATAGTAAGAATGCAAAAAAAGTGGTAAATGATTCCAGTATTTATGAAATTCATGTTATCAGAGAAGAATTCATGAGTACTCTGCCTTGTAACCTTTTACCATGTAATACTTCAAGATGGCTAAGCAGGATTTGATGGAACTTTGACTATTTGTAAGGGTACTAGGATAATAGTGATATCTTGGAAAATGTTCCTATATTTCATATAAGAGATAATGAGAAGAGCTATGCTTAATATGAAATAAGGCCATACTATGTTCAATATCTCATATATTGAGAAAAAGGGTGAATATAATTATATCTTCTTGCAGTCCATTTTTTTATGGTAAAAACACATATACAAAGTGTTTGAAAGTGAGAATTAGGGTAAAAATAATAAGAAATGGGTGATTATATAGTCCATGAAACAGAGTGTAAACTAATTTGAGGAATGGAATAAAAAATTACTAAATACATCAAGATTTTCATGGGTTCCTATTCAGTTTTTGTTAATTTTACAAAAGGAAAAGAAATGTTAAATTAAAATAAAACTGAGAATATGCCAAGAATTAAGAAATAAGTTAAAACTAATACCAATTTCTAAAATACTAAAACTAACTAAGGTACAAAAATATAAGTATATTTGAATTAACTGATAGCTATATGATTCTCTTTATCTGCATTGTTGTCTTAGCTTATCATTTCATTGATTATATTGTATTAATTTTATATATGTTTAAGTTGGTTGTATTTATTGGTCTGATCATATTTTGTGGAGAGAACTGAGAAAGTATTTGAGGTTGAAAAAGTTTTACATCTTACACATGCTTAATATATCTAGATTAGATACCTACAATATAAACCTTAATTCAGTGTTCAAAGAGTACTTAGAACACAAAGAAGCTAGCTGATTATCCATTTAACGATTTCTTCCACTGTTTAGGTTTCATGACCTTCTATTAAAAATGTTCTACATAGCAGAGACTGAAGGAATGGCCAACCAATAACTGGCCCAAATTAAGACCCATTCCATGGACCAATCCCTGATACTATTAATTATACTCTGCTATGCTTGCACCAGTGGAGTCTAGCATAACTGTCCTCTTAGAGGCTCTACACAGCTGCTGATTGAAACAGAGTCAGATACCCACAGCCAAACATTGAAAGGAGGTCAGGAACTGTTATGGAAGAGTTGGGGGAGGGATTGAAGGCACTGAAGGGGATAGAAACTTCACAAAAAATACCAACAAGTGTCAACTAACCTGAAACCCTGGGAGCTCTGAGAGACTGAGCACCAACCAAAGAGTATACACAGGTTGGGCAGAGGCACCAGGCATGTATATATCAGATGTGCAGCCTGGGCTTCATGTGGGACCCTCAACAACTGTACAGAGAGGCTGTCTCTAAAGCTGTAACTTGACTGTGGAATCCATTCCCCAACAAGGTTAACTTGTCTGACCTCAGGAGTGAGGATGCACCTAATCCTGAAGAGACCCGAGGGGTGGGGTTACCCAGTGGGGGCCCCAGCCTCTGAGAGGTGAAGAAGAAGAAGTATGGAGGAGAGACTTTGTGAGGGGACACTTGGAGAGGGCCAGTGTTTGGGATACAAATAAATAAATAAACAAACAGAAATAAATTAAAACATTCACATATACAGATTAACCATACATGTATTTATGCACACACATAGGCATTTAATATATACATCATATGAATATATGTAGTTCTATTTAGATGTTACTAGCATAACAAAAATTCTCAGATCTAATATATCCACTGTACTTGTGATTATAAAAACATATTGGTGTATGTATGGTCTACATGTTCAGGCAAATATTAATATTTCATCTAGTCTGTTGTAGGTTTTTACACAGAAACATTTGCTTATTTTTTTCCATCTGTTACAGTTTGACTTTTTACATTCTCATGTATATAAATATATTTAGATTTTGATGTTTGTTAGTTGAAAGATTGCTATCTTGTTAAAGTATAGATTTTAGTTATTGAACCTGTTCCTTGATCATTTTATTTGTTCATTTAATGTCAGAAGAAAACAATTCATAAGTCCATGCCATTTTTTCTGTGCCAAATTATTAGAAACTTTCTTGAGTAATTATAAGTTGATGCCAGGCAATTATTGTTTTATTCTTTTTTGTTGTTGTTTGTTTTTTGAGACAGGGTCTCTCTGTGTAGCCCTGGCTGTCCTGGAACTCACTCTGTAGACCAGGTTGACCTCAAACTCAGAAATCCATCTGCCTCTGCTTCCCAAGTTCTGGGATTAAAGGCATGTGCCACTACTGCCAGGCTATTATTTTATTCTTAAAATATTGTTGTTAACTGAAAATATGCATGGGAATTGTCTCCCATACTACATCAATGGTGCAGTGATGACTTACTTAATTACCTCATCCACTAAGTTTTTAATTACCAAATACACATTTTTAGTAAGGTTCATTAACTCCTATGTCCATTCAAGTGTTATTAATACATCTTTAAGTAAACTTTTGTTGTTTATATTTTTATATATGTTATGGTACTTTATTAAGTCAGTAGATTTTACTTTGAAACTAATACGTTGTGGCTACAAAATGTAATAAATTCTAGTATATTTTAATTTATAATTATTTACTAACTGAATCAATTCTCTTTGGCCTTCACATGATTTGCCTACAACACATAATCACATGCAAAAGAAAGGAGCTAAGTAATTATGAGTCTCCTCCTACAGTATTAGAGGTGATGAGGAAGCACTGTGTAGACCATCAAGGAAGAAGAGCCAGTGCTAAGCCATTGAATCCATTATTAACACTGACTATGTTCATTTTGTCTTATCCACATTTGAGTAATACATCCTCCTGTCCACTGCTTGCTGCATCAACCCTTTCTGGTATTTCCAGAACTAAGCAGCGGGATAATAGAAAACAGATGACATTACACATCAATTTCTATTACAACATTATTTAATCTATTATTTTCTGTGCAAGAATTTTATCTCTGATGCCTAAAGCTTTGGGCAATGTAATATTCATTCCTCAAGAATTTAATGAATTAATTTTGTTCTCCATTATAATACATACAATTTATAGTTACTTTCTCATCTACCACATAAACTCAAAAAATTTAGACTAATCCAGAAAACTTAAACAGTTCAATATTGCATCAATGTGTAAAAAATATATTATTAATTTTTATATGTAGCTATAATCTCTTAAGATCATTTGTAGGTTCCCTTTTCCAGAAAGTTACCACTTCCACCCACTTTTTTGCCACTGCTTAACTATGAAAGTTTTGCACCTGGGGTGCTACAAAATTTCCTAGTGTACTTCTAATTCTTTACAACCTCTTAATCTTTATTAACCAAGAAGTCACTATCCCTCTCCCAGTCCACCCACCAACAGGTTCTCATTCCATTCTTCATCCCCTCTCTCCAAGAGGATGTAGCCTTCCTCACCTGACCTCCCCACTACCTGTGGCCTCAGTTCTCTTGAGGGTTAGATGCATTTCTTTCTTTGAGGCCAGAAAGGTAATCCTCTACTCTATATGTGTCTGGGGCCTGAGACCAGCTAGTGTACCCTGGTTTGTGGCTCAGTGTCTAAGTTATCCAGGGGTTCCTGGTTAATTGAGACTGCTAGACTTCCTATGGGGTCACTCTCCCCCTCAGCTTCTCCCAGCCTTTCTATATTTTTAAAATTTCTCCCAATATTTCAAAGATATTTGTAAATTTTATAAGTTCCTTGTTTGCTTAAAATGCTTTTATTTCCACTAAAACCCATATTTGCCTCTAATATTATTTTAGCCAAGGATTTTTTCAGACATGGACATGTAGTTTCTGCTACATATGGTGGAGACAGAAACACACACACACACACACACACACACACACACACACACACACACACACAAAGAGAGCCAGGAAAGAGGGAGGAAAGAGAGACCAGATAGGGAGAGAGAGAGGGAGTTAGAGGGAGAAACTTTTGACTCAGTACTTGCTGGTCTAGTCAGCATTTCTATTCTTGCACAAACATCATGATCAAGAAGCAAGTTGAGGAGGAAAGGATTTATTCAGTTTATACTTCCACAATGCTGCTCATCGACAAAGGAAGTCAGGACTGGAACTCAAGTAGGTCAGGAAGCTGGAATTGATGCAGAGGCCATGGAGGGATGTTCCTTACTGGCTTGCTTCCCCTGGCTTGCTCAGTTTGCTTTCTTATAGAGCCCAGGACTAGCAGTCTGGGATGGCACCACCCACAATGGGCCCTCCCATCTTTGATCACTAATTGAAAAAATGCCTTACAGCTGGATCTCATGGAGGCTTATCCTCATGGGAGGCTCTGTTCTCTGTGATAACACCAGCTTGTGTCAAGTTGACACACAACACCATTGATCCACTGCTCTTCATGCACCATGCTGCATACATTTCTTATAATCTCAAGGGCATGCTTGTGAAAATTGTCAGAGCCCTTCCATTCAACTGCACCTTCCTTTCTGTTCTCTTTTACTGTTTCAGTCACTGCATGTTAAGCATGAATTACCTGAACATCTTTGACTTTTTTTGCTAAAATTCATATCCTCTGAACTACTAACTCTAGATAACAGTGTTACACAACAATTTCCAGTCTTCTCATTTCTAAAGGGAAATGGAGATGTGGATCTGGGAAGAATGTGGGAGGAAAAACTGCCTGTGGGATGTATTGTATGAACAAAAAAATAAATAAGAAAACATATATGAATAAGTAATACCAAGGAGAATCTTGCTAAAATTAAATGTGTACCACTTTTACAAAAACATAGGACATTCTTATTCTTTTCATAAGAATCCAGTCTACAAATGCATTCAATTTATAACACTATTTTGTCCCCTAATGTGAGAGCCAATACTAAGCACACTTAAGAAACAAAGCTGAACAAGTCCACATACTCACAAATCTTATATTTTAAGTTAAAAATCAGAAAACAATGCATACACAAATTGTAATGAAGAAATAAAAATACCAGTGCTTACAAAGTAAAACGCTTAGCAGATACGTAATCAATTCTCCTATATAAGATAGGTTTCAGCTTAGACATCAAACCGGATATGAAGATCTATCTAACAGCTGATTTTTTTAAAAAACAAGCAAATGTTTTCAAAAGACAATAAAGGCAAGGAAAAAAACATTATCAAGTATATATTTATATATATACTTGATACTGTTTTTATTGTGCAAGCACTATTAAGAGACTATAATTGTTATAGCATTCCTAATTCACCTATCTTCAACAAAAGTTCAATGTTGTTTTTGTTCCTGAATTTAACATCAGCTATAAAGGATATTTATTATCTATTTATTTTTTGAATAGAAAGCAGTGCAAAGAAGATTTAGTATTATCTTATTAATAAGATGTTATTGTATAAGATTGGATTGTCATATACTGTGCATCATTTACGTATAGGTTGTGCATGTTTAGACTTTATTTAGTTTGATTAGGAACCACTACATGTATTTATAGTGTGAGGAGGAACATAGCCAGTTTAGAAAAGTCATTAACAAATTTGGTACTTAATGTTAGTACTCTGATATGAGTTGTGATATGATTATTATGTATGTGTAGAAATAATGGAGGGAAATATAGAACAATAGGAGGCATTTCTGCAATATAACATTGATGTTGTAAGTGCTTATTTTGTTTCACCACTGATCAGTTCTATTTCATATGGTGAATGGAATTTTTCCAACTAAGGTGATAATACTGAATCTGTTTCTTGATGTTTATATAGAAAGTTATAATTTGTCAAGTTGTTTCGTTGAATGATCAAAAATAGATAAATCTTTGCTAATTGTTTCTGAGACCACTGTTTTTATTGTGCAAAATGTTTCTAAATATTACAAAAATGATTTTTAGCAATTCATTTATGATCTGTTCTTTTCTATTGTTGAACATTATAGTACACTGCTTTTTAAATTACTATAATTTTGGCTTTTCAAGAATTAACTGTTTTTATTTCATTTTATATTTATTTTAATATGAAATAATCCCAAAATATCCCTGGGAAGTTTTAAAATATGTATATTTTATCTTCGTGACTTTAAGAATGTATTTGAATGAATGGTACTTTTATTATATTTCATGAATATTACTGAATACATAATATCAGGAAGAAAAAATACCTAATTTGAATTAATAGACCTCAACCTCAAAGTCGAGTTTTGCACTTTATTTATTTTTATTTTTCTTCATAATGTTATTTTTTCATTTTTTGTTGGTTATTTTATTTATTTACATTTCATGTGTTGTCCCCTTTCCCAGTTTCTCTTCCACGAGCCTCAGATCCCTTCCCCACTCCACTGCTTCTATGAGGGTGCTTCCCCACCTGCCCACCCACTCCTTCCTCAGCTCCATAGCATTCCCCTATTTTGGGTCAACAAACCTCCACAGGACTAAGGGGCTCCCCTCCCAGTAATGCCAGATAAGGCCATCCTCTGCTACATATTCAGCTGGAGCCATGCGTTGCCCTTGTGTACTCTTTGGTTAGTGGTTTAGTCCTTGAGAGCTTCTGGGGGTCTGGTCGGTTGATATTGTTGTTCTTCCTAAGGGGTTGCAAACCCCTTCACTTCCTACAGTCATCATTGCCCTAAATTCTCCATTGTAGTCTCCATGTTCAGTCCAATGTTTGGCTGAATACATTTGTATCTGTGTTGTTCAGGTTCTGCTAGAGCTTCTCAGGGGACAGCTAAACCAGGTTCCTGTCAGTAAGTACTTCTGGCATCAGCAATAGTGTATGGGTTTGGATAGAACCCTAGGTGGGGCAATCTCTGGATGGCCTTTCCTTCAGTCTCTGCTTTACTCTTTGTCCCTGCATATCCTTTTGACAGGAGGAACTCTGGATTAATATTTTTGAGGTGGGTAGGTGGCCCCATCCCCAACCGGGGCAATGCCTATCCACTACATATTGTCTCTACAGGTTCTAGCTCCCCTTTGTTGAGTATTTTGGCTAGTGTCCTCCCTGTTGGGTCCAGGGAACCTCTTGGGTTCCTGGCATCTGGGACTTTCTAGTGGCTATCCCCAGAGTTTTGCACTTTAAATACAAAGCTAAACTAATGTCATTTAGAATAGTTTTATTCAGAATATTTTGATTTACTTTATATTATTAAGTGTATATTGTAGATATTTTATCTTCTTTTAACCATGAATAATCTCTGGCTATTGATAGGAAAACAAAGTGAAAACAAGTTTTTAAGTGCTGATTAGAATAAGTATTTCAAAAGTCTTGCAATTACAGTAGCAATTTAGATTTATAAAGTAAATCATAATATCATATGATTTACCAGTGTACAACACAATATAATACCATGGAGAGAAACATGAAGAACTTCACATGAAATAAAAGAACACTTTTATTTTAATAGTCATGTCTTAAATAGAAATATTAATAAATTAACTTATTTGTTTTTAAAAACAAAATAACCCATGTGATATTAAATTGTTGCTTTTATGGAAAGTATTTTATAATTCCCAACTAATGGTTTCTCGAATTAAATAAATTTTAACTGTTTGAAAACACCAATCATCTTGATAGCTATGTATGGTACATTAATAGAACTATATATGTAGAGATATCCATATACTCTTAAAAGGAATTCCAAGATATCCAATAATTAACAGAAACAGTAGAAGCAGAATTCTCATCCCCAGTTGCTAATAATTACTAGATGCTTGTGCATGAAAATAAATATCTACATTATGAACCTAAGGGTAAATTTGCTTTGGTACTTTATTTATTTATTTATTTATTTATTTATTTATTTATTTTTGTATTGTACTTTCTTAACTCTACTTCCATTTTAGAATATGGTGTGCCTTCAATGACATTTCAAACTAGAATTCAAAGAATATTGATACCCTCACATACTAGGAGGAGAGCACAATCTGATGTACACCTCAGTCTTTTAAATCACTTTAGTCACCTATCATATTTCAATGGAATAAGAAAGCTATTGCTTTACTCTAACACAGACTGTTTAAAGAATGAAAGCAGTTGTAAAAAACACTCCAGATTATTTTGACCTTGAGAATCAATCATCCATGATATCACTTGATTCTACAGCTGCCAGTGTTTATGCACATAAAACAAAGTGAAGAGCAACTGAAGGGCTCTCTTCTAAGACTATGATGTTGGTATCAAGCTCCTTCATTCCAAACTACAGAGATGTCTATCTAGATGTATCTATAGATACATCAAAACTTTTATAACTAGAAGGAGATGTGGAAAAAGAAAGAAATTAAGAATAGAGTGAAAATGAAACTATGGTTATGTCCAGGTTTTCTGTATAGAAGTTAGATATGTTATTTAAACACTAAATTAAAACTTTATAGAGAACAACTGATATAATAACAAACCAAGGCCTAATACATGAGTTTTGCACAGACAAACATATATGATAATATCTATATCTATGACATAATAAATAAATTGTGTACTGTATAACATATTAAAATATCTGCTTAATTCAAAAAGAAGATTTGGAATCAAAGAAAAAATACTGAATTTTGTTTATAACGTAAATGGTGATAGAATATAGGAAAAATGTTAACTCAGAAATGATTTTATATTTCATATATTTGCTGTATTTTCTATTCATTATTTGTGATTATAAAGTGAAACAAAACATCTCTAAAGCATAAAAGCAAAACAAACAAAAAGAAATGAGGCATACTCAATATATTTATTGCACATTATTATTGTCACTAATGGGGTACATAGTAATAAGAAAAGTTATGTTAGGTCCTTATGCTTCCACTGGGAGTCTTGCTTGGCTATAGGAAGTGGCCATTTCAGGTTCCTCTCCCTCACTGCGAGGAGTCTTATCTAGGGTCACCTCCATTAACTTCCTGTAGCCTCCCCCATCCCAAGCCTCCAGCTAGTTCCAGAGGTACCCCTCCCAAATCTCCTAGTCTGGAAATTTTTCATTTACTCTGTTAGCCCTCTCTTCCCAGCTCTCCCTACACCAGATGCCACCTATCATATATGTCCTGAATTTTATGAGAAATATTTGCTTATAAGTGAGTACCTACCACTTATAAGTACCTTTTGGGTCTGGGTTACCTAACCCAGGATGATATTTTAAAGTCCTATTAATTTGCCTAGAAATATAGTGATACCTGTCTTAGTTTGAGTTTCATTGCTATCAAAAGACACAATGACTGAGTTCAAGGCCAGCCTAGTCTACAGAGTGAGTTACAGGACAGCCAGGGTTACACAGAGAAACCCTGACTCGAAAAAAACAAAAAACAAACAAACAAAAAAACAAAACAAAGGCAAACATTTAATTGGGGCTGAATTACAGTTTCAGAGGTTAAGTCTATTTATCTTCATAGTGAGAAGTAAGGAAACAGCTATGCAGACATGCTGCTATGAGTTCTACATTTTGCTCAGAAGGCAACCAGGAATAGACTGACTCTTTCACCCTGGAAGGAGATTGACCACTCAGATCCCTTAAAGCTCACCTACAAAGTGATACACATCCTCCAAAAAGGCTACACCTCCTAATAGTAGCACTTAAATATGGACCGAGCATATTTAAAACACTACAATGTTCCTATTTAATTGCTGGACACTATTCCATTATATAAATGAACCACATTTTCTTTCTTTTTTTTTTTCTATGATAATGCATGGGCATTAAATTATTTTTTCATCTTCATTGTCTCTTTATTTTTATGTGATATTTTCTTTATTTACATTTCAAATATTCTCCCCTTTCCTGGTTTCCCCTCCGAAATACACCCTATTCCCTCTCCCTCCCCCTGCTCACCAACCCACCCTCTCCCACTTCCTGACCCTGGCATTCCCCTACACTTGGGCATAGAGCTTTCATGGGACTAAAAGCCTCTCCTCCAGATTGATGACCAACTAGGCCATCCTCTGCTACACATGCAGCTGGAACCTTGTGTCCCTCCATGTGTACTCTTTGGTTAGTGGGTTAGTCCCTGAGAGCTCTGGGGGTACTGGTTGGTTCATATTGTTGTTTCTACTATGGAGCTGCAAACTCCTTCAGCTCCTTGGATCCTTTCTCTAGCTCCTTCATTAGGGACCTAGTGCTCAGTCTAATGAATATCTGTGAGCATCCACTTCTGTATTTGTTAGGCACTGCCAGAACCTCTCAGGATACAGCTATATCAGGCTCCTGTCAGCAAGCACTTGTTGGCATAGAAAACATTGATACATCTTTTTTTTTTTAATTAGAATTTTTTATTTACATTTCAAATGATATCTCTTCTCCTGATCACTCTTTCGAAAACAAAAACAAAAACAAAACAAAAACAAAAACGAAAAACAAATCCTGTCTCTTCCACTGCTCACAAACCCACCCTCTCCCACTTCCTGGCCCTGGCATCCCCCTATACTGGAGCATAACACCTTCACAGAGCCAAGGGCCTCTCCTCCCATTGATGACCAACTAGGCCATCCTCTGCTGTACATATGTTGCTGGAGCCATTAGTCCCACCATGTGTGCTTTTTGGTTGATGGTTTAGTCCCTGGGAGCTCTGAGGGTACTAGTTAGTTCATACTGCTTTTCGTCCTATGGGGCTGCAAACCCTTCAGGTCCTTGGGTCCTTTCTCTAGCTCCTTCGTTGAGGAGTCTGTGCTCAGTCCAATGGACAGTTGTCTCTACTTCTGTATTAGTCAGGTACTCTCAGGAGACAGCTGTTTTAGATTCCTGTCAGCAAGCACTTGCTGGCATCCACAATGGTGTCTGAGTTTAATGATTGAATACGGAAAGGATTCCCAGGTGAAACAGTCTCTGGATTGTCCTTTTTTCAGTCTCTGCCCAGAAGTTTGTCTCTGAAACTCCTTAGATAGGTATTTTGTTCCTCGACACGTTTTCTTTATTCATTCTTCACTTGAGGGACCTATGGGCTGTCTCCCATTTCTGGCTATGATGAATAAACCTGCTCTGAACATAGTGTCTTTGTGGGACAGTGGGACATCTTTTGTATATATGCCCATGAGTGGTATAGCTGAGTCTCGAGGTACAACTATTCCCAATTTCCCGAGAAACCACCAAATTGATTTCCAGCAGAGTTGTACAAGTTTTCACTCCTACCAACAATGGAGGAGTGTTAACCTTGTTCCACATTCTTCTCAGTAACTTCTGCCCCTTGAGTTTTTGATCTTAGTTATTCTGATGGTTGTAAGGTGGAATCTCAGAGTCATTTTTATTTGCATTTCTCTGATTACTAAGGGCATTGAGCATTTCTTTGTTTCTCTTCCATTATAAATTCCTCTGTTGAGAATTCTGAGTTTATCTCTGTACCTCATTTATTAACTGGGTTATTTGGTTTGCTGTTGTCTAACATCTTGAGTTCTTTATATATTGCAGATATTAGCCCTTTGTTCAATGTGCAGCTGGTAAAGGTCTTTTCCAATACTGTAGGCTCGCATTTTATTCTATTGATGGTATCCTTCTCTTACAGACAATTTTCAGCTTTATGAAGGCCCATTTATTAATGATGTTAGTGTCTGAGCCATTGGTGTTCTGTTCAGCAAATTGTCTCCTGCATCAATGCATTCAAGGCTATTAGCTTTTTCTTCTAGTATATTTAGTATATCTGGTTTTATATTCAGGTTTTGATCTACTTAGATTTGAGTTTTATACAGGGTGATAAATATGGATCTATTTGCATCTTCTACATGCATACCTACAGTTAGACTAGCAAAATTCGTGGAAAATGCTTTCTTTTCCATTGTATGGTTTTTGGCTTCTTTGTCACAAATAATGTTTTGGTAGGTATATGGGGTTATTTCTGGGACTTATATTCAATTCCCTAGATCACCCTGTCTGTATCTATACCAATAACATGCAATTTTTATTACTATTGCTCTGTAGTACATCTTGAAATGAGGGATGGTGATAACTCTAGCCTTTTTTAGTACAGGATCATTTTAGCTGTCCTGTTTGTTTGTTTGTTTATTTGTTTAAATCTGAACTTAAGAATTGTTCTTTCAGGGTCTCTAAAGACTTGTTTGGAATTTCAATGGGAATTGAATTTAATCTATAGACTACATTTGGTAAGATGGCCATTTTACTAGAAAATGTAGGATGAACCTAGCACACCCAAACACACATATGTACCACATGTACAGGTTGGACTTAACATAGGCCCCCTAATAAATGGAAAGAGCGCTGTCCCTGACTCTGTTGCCTGTTTCTGGATCTTGTTCCCCTAAATGTGCTGCTTTATATGGCCTCAGAGAAAGAGGGCATGCCTACTCCTGCAATTGCCTGATGTGCCAAGGTGCTTTGGTACCCAGAGGATTTCTCGCCCTCACAAAGGTTAAGTGAGTAATTGGGGGAGGGGGTGGCTGAAGGGGCCTACAAAGGGAGAGGGAGCTGTGACTGGGATATAAAGTAATAAATAAATAAGTAAATAAATAAGGGAAAAGCTATGCATATTTTTAGGGCTAAATATTTTTTCCTGGACAACTAACTTTTGTGCTCTTCCCTGTAGAGGGACATCTATTTACCTTCTTCCAGATTTCCTCTGTTGAATAGATCTCTGTACAGTATGGAGGCCTCCTGAAGATGCAGTGTGGGTGAGACTTAACAAGGTGTAGCTTTTGATTATTAGGTGATATAATCTAACAGCATAGTTCATGATCCTTGGTGCTTAAAATCTTTCTGTCCCCTCTTCAGCAGTGTGTCATAAGACTTAGGTTTGGGAATATTTTTTGTAGAGCTATAATGTGGGAATAGGTTCCACACCTTTGCATTTTTATGTCATGGAATGTCTGTGAGAATAATCAACTTTTCCTGCTGCTGTTTTTGTTTTTGTTTTTGTTTTTCAGGTTGTTGTTTTTTTTATCAATTGTAGTCAGAATAAAACCAAGGACCTTCCTCCAAAGGCTAGATTATTTTTTCAGTGAATGAAGAATAGATTAACAAGGAAGGAAGAAGATATTAAAAAAGTATTGATTAGGAAATCATGGTGGACTTTAATAACATATTTCACTTTCTTTGACTTCATTTACAATTTCGTAAGTTAACTTATAATATGCTTATTTCTGGTGGTCATGAGTAAAACTGAGTTCAGAAAATGTTTGTGCTAAAGACACCCTAGTTGATCTAAACCAAAGATAAATTTTGATGTGAAAATTATACAACATCAAATTTCCATATCAGAGAAAAGCTTATGGAGGCTTATTTACAGCTATTTAGTGACAGTGTCTGTGACTATTCTTTTATATGTTGAAAAATTATGACAGCAGCCATATGGCTCAAAGGCTTAAAATGCTTACTTTCTGGCTATCATCTCAATATGTGTGCCCCCAACAATTATGTATTAATTATAAAGAATATAGCATGACAGATGCAGGAAGAGCAATTTACGTGTTAAGGGAAAGCTCTGGGAGTGTTGAGATTATCTCATTTCTACATGAGGTTTTAGGGTAACTCTATCTAGATAAGACAAGAGAGAAAATGTTGATCTAGGAGTCTGAAAGGATTCACCAAGGACAGGGAAGTGATGTTTCCTGTGTCTTGGATTTCTAGACTGTTCCTCTAAGAAGCACACTTCACCTTTCCCTTTGTCTTACTTTGTGTGTGTGTGTATATATGTTTGAAGCACAGTCTTTGGTGTTTCTATATTAATATAATATGTTGTTTTTATTTAAAAGCTAAAAATCTTTAGATTATGACATATAACATATAAATGTGTGCAAAGTTTTGGTACAAAAATTTTTAAAAACTTATATCTTAGAAAACTGCTTTTTTCCTGAACCTTTCAATATTACTTTTCCACTCAGTTTCAATGTCAGCATCCATGTTTTACAGATATCCATCACATTTTAGTGTGCATATGTATGTAAGCTATTATCTTTGTAATATTACCTATTTTTTTATTTTTTCTTTGATAACATCATGAAGGATTGATCTTCATATTTGAAAAATTCACTAACGACTTAACAGAAAGCCTTTTTATGAGGTTGGAGATACAGATATAGATTAATGGAAAGAAAAGTTACTTCTTAATGAGGATCCTGTGCATTTATTTTAGCCATCTATTGAAAGACTCATTTTTATTTTATTATTGTATATATGTAAGTACAACTCTACAATATATGACTGAATGTTTGGCATAAATTCTGAGTTAATATTATAACATAAAAATTGCATCTTAAAAATGTCTGACTTACACATGAATTGCTAAGAGGAAAGTGATTTCTATTTTAGAGTACATGTTTGAGATAGTAATGTACAATTATAATGTTGAGTGTTGCACTTATTAAAATTTTTTATTCTAAAACACAAAGAAAAAATGTTTTTCTAGATTTCATGAAAGTTAATCAGAGCTGGAGTGTTGGAATCATTGTAAGAACCCATTAAATGTTACTAATTTTAAATGTGGAAGCAAGGCAAGGTTTTAGAGATTTTTACATTTTCTTTGGATACAGTTCAAACTACCAGTCAAATTTACATAGGATATTTTAGATCATGTAAAGAAATGACATTCTATGTGAAAGAGATTTTTATAAATTTAGAAGCATTTTAGGAAATGCTTGCAGACAGATTGTCTTTTAGATGAAAGATTATACTATATTTTATTTGAGATTTCCAATCAGTATTTTCACATAATTAGTTTAGGAGCCATTTCTTCTTTCTAGTCCCTTACTATTAAAAAAAATAAATAATCTGACATTATTTTAGCTATACATTCTTAAGCATCACAAAAACTCGTTGTTCCACAAGTAAATAGAAAGTATTATTAACATGCTAATGATTTGGTCTTTTTGTGTGTTTTGTTACTATAATATGAATACATACATTATCTTTTCCTTTCTTGCAAGGGATCACATCCAAAGACCTAGGTCTGTGCAATTTGGCTGGAATGACAAACCTTCCATCTCTCTGGCTGGAATAGCCTTAGTACAGACACACCCTTAGACACACCTTTGATCCCAGCCAATGGAGGTAAAGTTAGTATGTAGAAGAAGTCAGCCATGCTGGAAAGTGATATCAAATTGAGGGGAAGACAAAGTGATGAATTGAAAAAGGTCTCACAGAATCAATCTCAGGCTGCATGTACCAAACTCTCACAAGAACAAACAGGAAGGGGAGTGTAATTAATAGCAGCAAAGAATGAGTCAGGAAAGAAAGTCAGTTCAGTGAGTGCAGTTCAGTTGAGTACAGGCAATGCAGTGCAATTTGGTACAGTTCTGTTGAATTTAGTTGAGTTCACTTGAGCTCCTAGAGTCCAGTTCTGTTCTGTTCCGTTTGTGTACTCAGTCTAGTCAGTGCACTTCAGTTTGTGGAGTTCTGAGGCAGTTTTTCCAAGTAGAACATTTAAGAGAGAAGCCAGTTTGAATCAGTCAGCTTGTACAAGAGTTTTGAACTACAACTGCTGAGTTGAACTAACAAGTAAGAGATTAGAAAGAACTAGAAAGGATGAGCTTATTAGCAGTAAGCCTGTAAAAGAATAATTACTTCTGACAAATACATATGACTATGAACATCATCCTTGACTCTTGCCTTACACATCTCCATTCTAGCTTTCATTGCTCTTTTATATATACATATACACATATATCATATACATATATTACATACATGTAATATCATATACATATCATATAAACATACACATATACAATCATTGAGTCAAATTAGCACTGCCAGCAATTGCATGGCACAAAAGGCATTCCACATAATCTTCCAATTACATATATGCAATCACCCAGGGACACATCCCTAAGAAAACTGATTACCTCTCTCCCTATAGCTCCTCCATTAGATATAGTGACCACCTATGCTTCTCCCCTACCAGTGCTGGAATTGTGACTGTCTCAGTTTTGGCAGGTCTTGTGTAGCTGGCACTAGATGTTGTGAATACATGCTGAAAGGAGTAACTAAAGCTTAGGACATGTGCTGGCCAGGTAGAAGAATTATAAGTCTGAAAATCCAGCACAAGCTTGCCCACATAGGCCTGGGAATGAGCAAGCAAGTTGTTGAATATTCTGGGAACTAGCCCAAGAAGAGATAGATAAGACATGTCTGGATGGGCTCAGGCAAGCAGGGACCTGTCTGGGCAAGATGACCCAACTGAATGATGAGGTATGATTGGAGGCCAGTCAGATGCCCTGCTGCCTCAATACTACCCTTAGTAATTTCCCTATGCTCTGATCTGCACGTATTCTAGCTGGATTTGAATTAGCCAATTATGTATTGCTTTGCTAATTCCTTTGTTCCCCTAGACCTCCTTCCTATAAAAACCCCTAACCCCTGAGCCTCGAGGTTGATCCCTCTGTCTCCTGCGTGAGATATGGGTCCACCCAGAGCTCCGATATTAAAACTACCTCTTGTGTTTACATCAAGATGGTCTCATGTTTCCTTGGGTGCACTTTCTCCTGGGACTTGAGCGGGGGTCTCCCTACGGGGGTCTTTCAATACATGTAATAGTGTGTTATTCCATGTTTCCAAGTATCTTAGTCAAGGTTTCTATTCCTGCACAGACATCATGACCAAGAAGCAATTTGGAGAGGAAAGGGTTTATTCAGCTTACTTCCACATTGCTGTTGATCACCAGAGGAAGTCAGGACTGGAACTCAAGCAGGTCAGGAATCAGGAGCTGATGCAGAGGCCATGGAGGGATGTTCTTTATTGGCTTGCTTCCCCTGGCTTGCTCAGCCTGCTCTCTTATAGAACCCAAGACTTCCAGCCCAGGGATGGCACCACTCACAAGGGTTCTACCCCCTTGATCACTAATTGAGAAAGTGCCCCACAGCTGGATCTCATGGAGGCACTTCCCCAACTGAAGCTCCCTTCTCTATGATAACTCCAGCCTGTGTCAAGTTGGCACACAAAACCAGCCAATACAATTGACCCCTTGTCAACTTGACACACAAACACATAACTATTAAGCCTCAATCCTTATGTTCTTATTCATCCCCAAGATTTAAAGTCCCTCAGTCTTTACATATTAAAAGTTCAATCAATTTAAAATGTCCAATATCTTTTAAAATTCAAAGTCTCTTAACTGTGGGCTCCACTAAAATACTTTCTTCCTTCAAGAGGGAAAAATATCAGGGCAGAGTCACAATCAAAAGCAAAAATCAAACTCCAACCATCCAATGTCTGGGATCCACTCACGATCTTCTGGATTCCTCCAAGGGCTTTGGTCACTTCTCCAGCTCTGCCCTTTGTATCACACACCTTGTCTTCTAGGGTCCAGATGTCTGTACTCCACTGCTGCTGCTGTTCTCGGTAATTCACGGTACTGGCCTCTCTAAAACTCTGTCTTCTACTCTTACTAGACTTCACCAATATCCTCTCATAGACTCTCTTCATGGTGCCAAGACTCAACTCCTTTGCATGACCCCTTCAGTCCTGGGCCATCAATTGCAACTGAGGCTGTACCTTCACCAATGGCCTCCCATGGCCTCTCACTGTGCGGAGCCTCAGCTGCTCTTCATGACCTCTTCATGCTTTTAAAACCCATACCACCTGGGTGACTCTTACATATTACCAAGTCCTGCTGCAGCACAAGGTACAACCTTGGCTATCTCTGGAACACTGCCTCTTTGTGCTCTCAGAAAACACTTCCCAGAAGATGTCCCCTCAGTGATGCTGGTCTCTTCTTAATCACTGCTAATTTCTTAGCTCCAGCTAATCAGCATCAATAGTCCCAGTAATGCAAAGTTTTCGATTTAGTAGTTCTGGTATCTTGTTAATCACAGCTGATACTTCAGCCCCAGCTAACAAAACCCACAGAATCTTCACAATCAAAACAACACGGCCCTGATAAGAGTCTTTAATCTTCCCTCTGAAATTTCACAAGCCAGGCCTCCATCTCTGCCCTGTTCTCAACATGATCTTCCAAGCTCCTACAGAACATCCCACAGAGTTCTTAACAATCAGTGGCTCTTCTAGCTCAAAAGTCCAAAGTCCTTCCACAGTCCTTCCCAAAACATGGTCAGGTTGTCACAGGAATATCCCACTATGCTGGTACCGATTTATCTTACTCAGGGTTTCTATTCTTGCACAAACATCATGACCAAGAAGCAATCTGGAGAGGAAAGGGTTTATTCAGCTTACTTCCACATTGCTGTTGATCACCAGAGGAAGTCAGGACTGGAATTCAAGGAGGTCAAGAAGCAGGAGCTGATGCAGAGGCCATGGAGGGATGGTCCTTACTGGCTTGCTTCCCCTGGTTTGCTCACCCTGCTCTCTTATAGAACCCAAGACTTCCAGCCCAGGGATGGCACCACTCACAAGGGGCTCTACTCCCTTCATCATTAATTGAGAAAATGCCCCACAGCTGAATCTCATGGAAGCACTTCCCCAACTGAAACTCCCTTCTCTATGATAATTCCAGCCTGTGTCAAGTTGACACACAAAACCAGCCAGTACACCAAGGTTTTAATTATTACTGTTAACATAGTAATCATAGACCACTTAAATTTTTATTTGGTGATCCTAAAATATTTGACATACATGAATCTAGTTCTACTACGTACTCTGACTTTGTTGTTTGTCTGGTTTTTCCCGTGCTTTCGTAGCTTCCCTTTGGTGATTTTTAATGTTGAACATTGTCTTCTGGGAGAAAAATAGAGCTTTCTGTGTGAAGTTTTATGTATACTGATTTAGATGTTAAAACTGGACTGCCTTGCAAAATCCAGAAAGCTAGAAAATTCCCTATCTTGGGAAGGTCAGTGGGAGAAAGGAAAGTATGTTAAAAGAGAAAAAGGGAATGTTAGGGCCAGACAAAATAGGTTGTTAGGCATGTAAATATACACTGTAGGAGGGTGCACAGAGGGTTAATTCATACTGAATTTCATTCCACAGATGTATCCTACATATTGTTAAGTTAGTAATAAGCAAGGAGAATTATTTTGCAAATCAAAAAGAAGTTTAAAAAGTTCCAGTGAACTTCAGTTTAATACCTAAGATTACAAAAGCCTTTCCTGACAGAATACTGCAACAGTATATTCATCTGCAGAAGCTGAAACTGGGTATAGTATTGAGCATGAGTCCAATTCCAAGGAATGTTTTGTTTCTTCTATTTTATCATGACTAAGATTATACTTATATAACATAGACAATAATTTTGTGATTTTGGTACAGTCTGCTTGAATAACTGAAGACATGGGTAGCTAGTAATCACAGAGATATGGACTTATCCCCATTTTACAAAATATAGGAGATAAAAATACTTCCTGATAAAAAAGCGTTATTAATTACATTTTCAGGGCATTACATACTTATCTGTACAAAAGAAATTATTGATTTTATAAAAGACATAGTATACATATAATCCTAAACATTTTCATGGTCTGTTGTAGCAATCATAAACAGTGGCTATAAATGACAGCACACATGGGTTCTTGTTCACATGTGGGCAAACTAGAGCAACTTTACTATATTCTGTCATGAATGATGACCTATCTTACAATAAAGAGTTCTATACATATTGCAGGAGAAACCTAGTATTTAAAGATTTACCATTTTGGCACCCATTAAAATTGAAATACGAATATATCTTCTAAACAATGTAGATATTAACTTTCTACACTCTACCTCTTGAGTTTCTACACTAAACTCAATTTTCTGCACAAAGGATATTCTCTGATGATGCTTGATTACTGCTCTTTGTGAAAATACAGATACAAAGTTAAAGGGAAGTTTAAAATAATATCCATTTTTAAAAATATTAATAGTCTTGCCGATGAGGCCTATGAGCTCCCTAGGCATCAATTTCTTGTGTATAATTTTATAGTACCACATTTATAGCACTATATGTTTGTACAAGGACGAGGGATAACAATGAACAGCAAACAATTAGTTGTCCCATCAATATTTGTGCTCATATCACATTGGTGGGCATATCTTCCTAGGAGAGTCATTATTATATTATTCAGAGTTCATAGCTAGATAAGATTGCTGACAATTTTTTCTTTCTCAAATACCTGCATAGTCCTCCCTGGATTTATGAAAGCTAACATGAAGAAAGAAGATTTTCGATCAATACCAACTTGATTTTCCACATCCTGCTAACAAACTGTATGCTACCTTCATCAATAGGGTCACACTACCAAGTTCTTCTGGGCAACCAAGAACAGTAGCAATAACGTTTATAACTTTTAATAATTACTAAGACACCGGCACAACTCAATGAAAAATATCCCACCCACACTTGGCAATGAGAATTTTATTTAATTACCAATTGATTCTGGGAGAAGAGTGTCCCTTTTGCAGGATAACACCAATTAAACTATTATATATCTATATCTGTATCTAGAGATAGAGATAGAAATATCTATGTTATATATAAATATATATAAAATGAAATACATATAAATATATTTTTAAATATTTATGTAATATTTGAAATATACATGTATTGTATATGTGTGTGTTTGTGTTTGTGTGTCTGTGTGTATGTTTATTTATATCTCCCTCAAATACTTCTGAAACATTGGAAGAGGAGTCTTTTTTTTTTTTTATTAGATATTTTCTTTATTTACATGCCTGACTAATACAGATGTAGAGGCTCACAGCCACTCATTGAACTGAGTACACGGTTCCCAACAAAGGAGTTAGAGAAAGGATCTATGGAGCTGAAGGGTTTGCAGCCCCTTAGGATGAACAACAATATGAACTAACTAGTACCCTCAGAGCTCCCAGGGACCCAACCACCAATCAAGGACTATATATGGTGGGACTGAATGTTCTGGCAGCATGTGTATAGTAGAGGATTGCAAATTTGATCATCAATAGGAGGAAAGGACCTTGGCCTTGTGAAGGTTTTGTGCCCCAGTGTAGGGGAATGCCAGGGCCAATAAGTAGGAGAGGGTGGGGTGGCAGGCATGGGGAGGGGGGAGGCAACAGGGGTTTGTTCTTGTTGTTTTTGTTTGTTTGTTTGTTTTTTGGAGGGGAAACCGGGAAAGGATAAATTTACATGGAAGAGGAGTCTTAAATGTTGTTAAGACCTAGAACCAAATATTGGGAGAACTGGAGTAACACATTGTCTCTGGTAATGACAGAACCATTGCACTCAAGGATTCACTCTAGCTTTGGTTGTAGACCAAAGATCTACGCAAGGTTTAGCTAGTTAACATTCCAACATGGAGTAGAGAGGACATCCCAGCTACAAACACTCACTGAAGAGCAATATAAAGTTGGTTGTAGGTAGTGGAGGGATAGACAGGTTTCTTCAAGGGTGTCAGACCTGGAAGTTTAACCAGTGTTTGGTTGGTTTCAGCATCAGCTTGCCACAAATTAGAGTCACCTTGTGAATAACTCTCCTGACTTCCTTCATCTATGTTGGAAATCTGCTATTATCAGTGATGTCTTCTGGTCGTAGCCTAGGTTAAAAAAGAAGAAGAAATGTTTATCAAAAGGAAAATTATATGTTTTCTTTCTTTCTTTCTGTCTTTAAATATAACAAATTTATATCCATTCCCTTGGTTTTATTCACATAGAAAACCCTGGCTAAACAACAGTGCTACATGGAATGACCATGAGCATAAATATGGATAGAGCACTAATTATTCTCTATGTGTTTGAAAAGAAAAAGAATAATATATTGGGAGGAATGGTGAGGTTGCATGGGAAAGAATTATGGGAAAGTGTGGTATGAACAAAATCAAACTTCTTTACATGCATATGTAAGATTCTCATAGAATTATCACATATTTTAAAAATAAATCTTTTAAGCCCAAAATGATCAGAATCTATAATTCAAATTATCTTCATGTTCAAAGCAAACATTGTTATGGTGCTTTTTCATGACAGTTCAAAATATAAATATATAAAAATACAATATCTTGTGTTTAGTTCAAGAGTGGTTTCTAACTCAGCTGACATTTAAATATATCACATCTTTCTTTCATTTCTGATAGCATGTACAAAGGCAGTAGAATTGAATTTTGTTATGAATTTCTCAACAAATATTTCTTGGTTCACATTTATATAAATTGCCTGTTTTTAACCTTTCAAGATGAATGATAAATTATATCTCCCAAGTCAGCATTCGGCTAATGCAATCTTTACTTATGATCAAATAGGCACTGATCATTTTACAGATTTTGTTTTATTACTGTCAGTTGGGTCATGCATTTTTCTGAAGTGAAATAAAAATAAAAAAGACAGTTGAAGTATTTTGAAGGATAATGTTCTTAAAGGTAACAATTCACTGTTGAGAACCCCAGAGAGATGGCTAACAAAAGATCAAGCTTGGGTCAATGCAAAACAATTTGTTTTCCTCCTCTCTGCCATTATTCTTTTGTGTGGTGTACAGATGTGAAAGGTAAAAAAGATTTTATCCTGATATAAGAGCAGAATTGGGTGAAATATTATAGTTGTTCTCTGAAGATGCTGGAATTTTCCCCAAGTGTAAACATACACACACAGTCAAGTATATTTGCCTCATCAGCTATGCATTTCCTGTTCCTCTCAGACATTAAGCACAAAAAGAGGTAAAAGGAAATTAGAATCTTACCCTTGGAAGACTATATATATATTATATATTATATATATATTATATATATATATATATATATATATATATATATATATAATATATATATATAAAAGCACTCTATAGCTTTCAATGTTTTCCAAAAATTTCTAATATACAAAATGTTTTATTTTGGAATCACAGAGATAGAAAACTCCCACACTGAATTTTTCCAAAGAGGATTTAGCAAGGAGCTATGAGCAATTTACAGAGAGTTGATGAGTTCATATTTAGGCATGTTATACAAAGCAAAACAAAACAAAAAATAAAAATGAAATACAAAATAAAGTAGAGTAAGAAAGCTAGAAAGATGGCTCAGTGGTTCAGTGAAGAATGAGATAAAGATTATTAATGAGGGCCTTGTCCCAAATAAGTAATTATTTCACATAATTAAAGTTTATAATTATTAAATTTTTATATAAAGTTTATGAATAAATAGAAATATGAATAATTTCCTAGATAATTTAAGATTAGAGTTCTGTACTGAGTTGAAAAAAAATTACACGAATTATTTGAAATTATGATTAAACAGTTAAGAAACAAACATTAAGGAAAATTGAAGACTGAAAAAGAATCTAAGAAACTGACAAATAATTATGATAATTGAGAAACATTAGAGAAATAAAATGATGATGCTGAGTATTAAGATACTATGTTTATAAGTGAAGTGATTTACAATGTATATTGTCAAAAGTTTAATGTAACCCTTCTCAAAAATAGTAGTATGTCAATAAAAATTCTGAACCATTTTCTATTAACAGGTTAAAAATAAAACTTAAATAAAAATATGAATAAATAGGAAAGATATTATAGAAAATGTCTATCAATATAAGAAAAAGTTAGAAATAACTAATTGAATATATAATCAGATACTAGAAAACAAAAGGAAGGAAATAATGAAACTTCAGACCAAAATACATTGATATCTTAAAATTGTACTAACTTAGAAAGATCATTTATCAATTTTCTAATTCATAAGTCATGTAATAAGTTAGTAATAAAAAAGTAACAAAGTCAAAAGGAGAAGTAAGGTAACACTATAAGTGCCTCACTGGAACAGAATAATTTAAACAATATGACATTTTTGACAATAATTTGAATACAAATATTCTAATTCCTTGTGGGTGCAAGAACAATTAATGTAAACAGAAAATTGAGGCAACAAGGTATACTGTTCCCCTATTTCACTGATGCCCCCTTTTAAGGGAGGTATTGAAGAATATGGTAGTATTCCAATAGGGAGGAACGCAAAAGCTTCGTTAACTATCCCGGGGTAAAATGCTAAAAATAATTGTAAACAAAACAAAACCCATGAAATAAGGTAGGAAGGCGATCACCACAGTGATAACTGCAATGAAAACTATTTAAGAACAACTCCCTGGAGTTTTAGAAATATTTTTTCTTACTATTTTTTTATTTGTTATTTTATTTATTTACATTTCAAATGTTATCCCCTGGGAAGCAGTTTCCCCTCGACAAACACTTTATTTCCTCTCCCCTCCTCTCTGCCTCTATGAGGATGCTCCCCCACCCACCCACCGACCCTGCCTCAGCACCTTAGCATTCCCCTACCCTGGGTCATCAATCCTACACAGGACCAAGGGGCTCCCCTTCCACTGATACCAGATACAGCAATCCTTTGTTGCCATAAGATTATGGGTACATATGTATGTTTGGAGTATATTGTCCATGTGTGAGTGAATGTACTTGTGAAGTCTGGAAAAGAACATAGTTCCTGCTTGAAGAGGAGTTAATTGGCAACTGTTTCCAAGCTTCTTGATATGGATACAACATGCACACACATCCTTTTGCAGACAAACACATACATATACTTAAAAATAAAAAACAAATGTGTGAATTATGGGTATACAGACAGCACAAGAAGCTTTAATACTGAAGTTGTAAAAAAAACAGTATTAAAAAAAAGATTTGAGAATGAAAAGAAAAACAGTCAAGTTCCTTCATTTAGAAGGAAAGCTGCACGAATCACTAAATTATATTTATGTGCATTGCTATGATATATTTACAAGGAAAGAAACAATAAAATCAGGATAGCCTAGCATAATGTTTGCTATTTTTTGTAAGATCATATCTTCCCAATAGAAACTGTGCCTCCTTATCCCTTTCAAAATGAGATTCTCCTGAGTTCATTCTCGGAATGCTTACATAATCAAAATTTATGATTTTACCCAATTAAATTAATCTTACTTCTTAGCATGCAGTACAATGTCTCCTGTGATTTTTGATAATGCTAATCCTCTCAAGAGCCATTCTGGGCAATTTGTACTCACTGCTCCCATGGTAATTCTATTTTTATTTTATTATTTTATTATTTTTTTAATGTAACCTCTTCTTGGTTCCTTTGAAATTAAAATTCTTTACAGATGTACTCAAATTCTTTATCATTTTTCTTCAAGTTAATAACTGGCTAGTCCATGAAATTATTTTCTGTTTTGTATATTTTTGAAACATGGTTGAAGCATCCATAAACTATGAGAAAATTATTACTGTAAATGAAAACAATAGAAGGTATAATTATCATTGTCTATAAAAAAGGACTCTTTTAACAAAGTCTCCACAGTGGAGAGCTAAAACTGAAGAGAGAAACAGTTAATCCTACAAAGCATTCCTTACTTTCTCCTAGGCAGAGTTTGAAGAGTGGATTCACCTCTGATTTCTCTACAGTCTTTTTATTTTTTTTTAAGATTTTTATTTTTATTTTATGTATGTGAGTACACTGTAGCTGTCTTCAGACACACCAAAAGAGGGCATCAGATCACGTTACAAGTGTTTGTGAACCACTGTGTGGTTGCTGGGAATTGTACTCAGGACTTCTGGAAGAGCAGTCAGTGCTCTTAACCACTGAGCCATCCCTCCAGCCCCTTCTCTACAGTCTTAACTGTCCCAAATTGTAGCACTAAGTATCCTGAGACAAGTAATGATTACAATTTTTAGGTAAATGGTAACATTCTAGGTTAAAAACCCTACATGAGTCAGAAACTGTAGCTCCTGCTAGCCTTCAGAGAAGCACAGAAGACCCTTCCTATGGAGCTAATACGGGCCTAGAGCCTCCAAGTTGCCATAGTTTTCTTTCCTAACCTCCAGGAAGCCCAATGGGAATGTTACAGTGCTAGAAGAGAATAAAAGAACTTCTATGAAAACACAATCCCAAGTCCTATGAATTGAAGCTCATAACCTCTGGCTTCTCAAGCACTTTATCCTATTGATTCTGTTATTTTACTTTGTTTCTGACATAGAAGGAAAAGATTTAAAGAAACAAATAAACCGAAAACCCAGAAATAGAGACTGAAGTGGAGACATAATTAGCCACTGAGTGATATCAGAAAATAACTGATAATCTTTAGTACTTCCATTTATGTTTAAGAAAGTTAAAAATGGTCAAAAGTAAGTCCTGAATATATGTAAATATAATTTATAATTTGATCTTTAGCTTTATCAAAAAAGTCAAAAATTAATTTTCTTGTAGCATATAATTATAAAATGACAGGTAAGAAAAGATTAAATGGTAAATAAGTTTAAATTAAAAGTTCTTGAGTTAGGATTGTAGCTACATAAAATTTTATTTTACAACCACTAAATATTACTTATTTTTTATATCTTTGCCATGAATAGATTCCTAAATGTTTTCTACAAAATAGTAATTCTTCGTTCTGTCTTCTCCAAAGAACAATCATTGTGAACTAGTAATCAAAGATTGTTCTCTTGACAATTGATTTGCAAATAAAAACAAATAATTCAAAATGAGCTATATGGTAGTTAAGGATAGTAGTTTGATGAGGGGTTTATAACAATGAAGGCTCTTGGAATATTCTATAATAGTTTAATGATGGATAACACAAATTAACAAAACAGTGTCAGACTCTTGAACTGAAAAACAAAAAATAAAAAGAGAAATGAACACTATCATTCATGGTTCACCTACTTTAAACCAGCTTGTCTCAAGCTCCTGTTGCCCCACAATTAGAAAATATTCCTTCAAATAGTGACATAAAATAAGTCCCTTCTCATTTGAGTTGCTGCTACTAGGGTATATCACACCAACCAGCTAACACTTAAAATGATTTCAAGAAGTGAAGCAATTGCTCATTCAACTGACATAGTTTGTAGGCATTTAGAATATTTTTAGAAGAGTGTCAAAGAATTCACATCTTAGCACCAGAAATTTAAATGCTGTAGGCAGAACTTAAAAAGGACCCTAAGAGAAAAACACAGACAAAGGATATCTAATTTATAAGTTATCTTGGGAACAAAAAAAATGTGACTGTGATCAACATATGTTCTAAAGATTTGCATGAGATTGAAATGAAAAGTACTTCACTAATTATATCTGTGGGAGGGATATTATCCAGACCAGAGAACATTCATGATATGAAATGGATATTACTTACTAAATATTAAGGCTTTGGTAATCAAGAACAAAATACTGGGTAGAGAAAATATGAGTATTTGATAAGGAAAAAAATCATAACAAAGTTTAATTTGAAATGGAGAGACCCAAGGTAATTCTGGATCTTTTGAGGTGGAAAAATGTACCTGGAATCTGGACTAAACCTTCTGCTGAAATCCTACATAATGTATGTGGAAAAAGGAAGTTCTTAACTTTGTTTTTTGCCTGTTTGCTAGCAAGTTTCTAGATAGCAAGTTTCTCCACTGTCCTTAACATAAGGATTCTCAATCTGTTAATCATGACCTGTTTGGGAGTCACATATTAGATATCCTGAATATCAGATACTTACATTACAATTCCTAACACTATCAAAATTACAGTTATGACATAGCAACAAAAAATATGGTTGGGAATCAGCACAACATGACAAAATGTCTTAAAGAATTCCAATATTAAGGGATTTAAGAAAAGCACTTAATAAGAGCCTTTTGCTTGATTTCATTGTATACTGAAGATCAGCTGAGATGCTACAACTTCTGTACCTTCCATTAACAGAAAAAAATTTTGGACTAGCTGAACCACAGCCTGTAAGCCACTCTAAAAACATGTCTATCAGGTCCGTTCATCTAGAGAATCTGACTAATAATGTCAGCAAATCAGTCAGTGATAAAAGACCGCAGTTACTTGGATGAAAGTGTCTAATTTCTTGGTTTGAGTTCTGGTAATATCCCCCTCAATTTTTTTTTCACAAAGAATAATAGTGTTTCCCCCTGTTGGACAATAGTAGGAAAGATTCTCTGAGGATAAGACACAATTTCAAAGACTCTAACTTGTGAAAATACAATTTTAAATTACCTGTGAAGAAATGACCTCAATTGAGAGGAGTGCAGTTGAAGGAGTTACATGCAAAAGGAGAGTTACTAGGCAACTGTTGTCTCAGTATCAGCAAAGAAGAGACAAAAAGCATGATGCACCTGTGGTTAAATGAGCCAGACTCCATCTGTTGCAAGTAACGGAACTTGGTAGCATAATCCATTGCTGGATGGTTTAAAGAAATAGAAATTTGCAAAGCTGATGGTGTATTGAGTATTCCTCTATACTAATAAGGAGGATCTCGGGCTAGGGAATGCATATGAGATTTAAAATCCCCAAAGAATGGCCTTGGAAGGCTGTCTTTGGTGCTGTGAAGGGAATGCCTAAGTTTCAGTGGAGATGCCTGAGTATTGGAGATTCTAAAACCATGAAGCATTGTCCATAGAAAGCAGTAAACATAGACTATGTAGATGGTCAGGCAGAGGCCTTCTAATGTTGCCAACATGATTGGAGGGATAAGACCATAGACATCTTTGTAGTCAGATGAGGTCAGTATAAGTCAGATGCTGTATTTGTAGCTTTGAGATTTGATGCTCCCTACTCTCACTGGCTTTTTTTTTTTTTTTTTTTTTTTTTTTTTTTTTTTTTGTATCAGTGTTCCTTGTTTTTCTCCCTTTCTCATCTTTGGATTGAGACCATTTCTGTTATTGTGTACAGGAGTTGTATAATTATTTTCTCCATAATTGAGGTTTACAGATAAAAGATTGCCTTCCAGTTAATATGTAAGTTATTTACTGTGGTTTAAAGTTTTGGAATTGTTAAAGACTCTAAAGACTTTTCAACTTTGAATTAGTGCATTGTACACTATGAAATGGATATGAGCCTAGGGGGAACAAGAGTAGAAATTTATGACTTAAAAGTAGTGTCTTAGGGTTTCTATTGCTGTAATGAAACACCATGACCAAAAAGAGAGCTGGTGAGGGAAGAGTTATTTTGCTTAGAGTTAAATGAGGTTGTTGAGTTAAATAAGGGCAGGAAGTCAAACAGGCAGGAACCTAGAGGCAGGAGCTGATGCAGAGGCCATAGTGGGTTCCTGATTACTGGCTTGCTCCACATGGCTTTCACCATTACCTTTCTTATAAAACCCAGGATCAATAGCCCATGGATGGCACCACCCACAATTGTCTAGGCCCATCCACATCAACCACTAATTAAGAAAATGCTCTGGTGAACAGGAGAAAGAGGAGGGAATAGAGGCGTTTTTGGAGGGGAAACCAGGAAAAGGAAGAACATTTGAGATCTATATCTAAGACAAGAAAGAAAGAAAGAAAGAAAGAAAGAAAGAAAGAAAGAAAGAAAG